>JARHVA010004211.1:1600000-1654887 GCA_037957365.1 Torreya grandis
GACCTTCTCCTCTTGATGCTTCATTTGTTCTTGATGTATGCATCATTATGCTATGGGAGATGAGTATTCCCATGAATCCTCATTATCTTTAGTTGTAGGCTTATATGCTATCATATTTTTGATAGCATGGTATTCTTATGTAGGCAATAAATCACTTGACTGGATAATAGATCTAGAAATAGATTTTTTTCCTCCCCAGAGTAACCAACCTATGTTTAGGTTTAAGTGAAGTCAAGGAAGTAAAATGCTACAATTCCTATGTATTATATACCCTACCAAATGTTCATTCTTTAAGAGTAGGATAAACCCTAGCCCCTCACTAGATTTTAGGTCTATGCACTAGAGTTTCTTATAGACTGTCAGGTAATAGTGTAAATACATTGATGGCTATGAAAGTGGTGTAATGTTAGCAGTCAAAGAGTTTGACCATTCAATACATTTTTTAATCCTCTTTTTTCATAATATTGAAAAAAATGGATGTTAGGTGTGGTGTTATTTTCACCCAAAGATTGAGAGTGACATTCTTATGAACTTACATTATTCACAATAGCTTCGAAAAGAATAAATCTTTTTCCTCCTCCTCATATAGATCACCTACAATATCTTCAAGCATTACCTAGTAGACCTCTTACTTGTCAATCCCCACTTGAGGTAGGTTGCATGAGAATATGATTTATGGTACCTTGGGCTCATTGATCTAAGTTGTTATACTCCTCATCTTGCACTTTGGTAGAGGTGATGGTTATTGTTATATGGAGAGTTATGATTTACTTTCTACTACTATGAATTTATAACTTTTGGTTATGGCTTCACTAAAGGAAATACTACATAGAGTGGTATGGATTGAAGAGGTGTCACATGCCTAACTGTATATTTTCTTTCTTAGACAACTTGACTTACATCATGGCCATGCTAACAAAATATAGTAGGATCCTAAAGGGTGATCTACGTAGCTCATGTATATGAATGAGTATGCCTTTTAGAAGTAGAGTTACAATATCATATTGTCCAAGGTATTGCATGATGTTTAAAAACACCTATGGGTTTGTAGAGATAAGTTATAAACACTTGTTCAACCATTAATTTAACTTACCCTTATGAGCTAGGGCAGCATGATCATGTGTCCATATCAAATTGTAAAATTGTTGTGTCAGGCAATAGTCAGTGTCTAGGTACAACTCTCCTTTAGGGGAATTCTATTGAGTGAATCATAGTAGAGAGATCAAAAACTAGTACTAGAAGATATACTTGGAAGTCATGTGACATTTTTTGATATTCATAAATAACACTTGTATAAAGTGCTTGGGATAGTTAAACTGCTCATTATAGTGGATCATGTGATGTGAAATATCAACCACTCATTTTGGTATTTACTTTGTAAACTTGGTAAGTCTACCATAATCTATGTGTAATGCACTCAACCAAGTTCATCTTGGATATATTTAATTTGGATTCCTTTGGACCCCCAAACATATACTTCTCTAACTTCTTGAAGGATAAGAATCATTTTTGACTTGTAGGGAGCAAGATAATTACCCCGTGTAGACACGCCCAAAGCTTTGGCCATCACTTTGGTTTTAATGATAATAGTGATATCTAATTAAATGCAAATGTTTCCCTCACTATATTTGACAAGAAATACATGCACAATACACCCCAAATAGTGGAAGGTAGGCATTTAAAGCAAGAACTTGACATCTATGTTATGAAAATGATTTGGGGTTACAAGAGCAAGTGGTTGTGTATACCCATTGCTAAAATGAAATATGTTTACCCATTTATTTCTTATGATCATTTTTCAAATTTTATATGGGATGAGAATGATCCTTGGTATTTGAATACTAAAAATTACAAAGTTTTCACTTTTTGCATTGGTTAAGATGGCTCAACTTTAGAACTTTAGATCATAAAATGGTTGAAAGAATGAAATATAGATTTGATTTGTAACCTTGTGCTTTTATATATTTTATACCTATTGGTTTCATCATAAATACCAAGCTATGTTTTCCCTTCAATATCAATTTCAATGTTGATGTAGTAAATTTTATCTGATCTAGTAATAAAGGTGGTTAGTTATTGGAACATGTGTCAAGATATGTCATTATATTCTTTGTTGTCTATATTAGGGTATGTACTACTGATGTTGATCAGCTAATAATTTGGTGAATATGAGATAAATCAAACTTAGGCTCTAGAATTAACTACTTGGAATGACCATTATATGATTGAGATCTTGGCTGATGTGATTTGATCATATATTTCCCAGACTTAATTCCTTTATTTTGCTTTTGTTGATAGTAAAAATGATGCACTTGAATTATTATATGCATAAGTGTCACATGATATACTTCATATCATGGTTCTAAAATCGAGTGAAGAGGTAATCTAACCTAAAAACACACATAAAAATAAAAACACAACAAAATATATAGAAATGGGAAATCCAAATATACTCGATGCTACTCAATACCCACTCATTTAGAAGAAATAGATCAATTAAGACTATTATTGTTAAGGTTTAAGCCTACAACTATTCACCTTCCCTAGTAGAATGGTTCCCAATACATCTCTCAAAATAATGGTTACTTGCTATTATATTTTGTGTATAATGTAAGGCCCTTTTCACTTGATTTATAATTTACCTATAAATGATTTGAAGTTGCTATCATATAACAAAATGGGTTAATACATATGGATTTCCTTATGTCATATGTTCTTGTCATGTCATGATTGTTGACTCTACTTATGATCTTCTTATGTTCAGGATGCTCTGTGTTGATACTTATCCATTTGATTCAATTCTAGAAGCCTTTTTGTGAGAGACTCATGATCCCCTTATCTCATAACCATTACAATGTGAACACTAGGTACCAAATATTCCATAATGATTAATACTTGAATCCCATAGACCAACTAAAATGGAGTAAAACCTATATCCCTCTTATAGTGAATTTGATAATCCCAAAGAATCACAATAATATAATCTTCTTAATCATCCTTGTTGACATCACATATATTTACCATCTTACAAAACACCTTACTAGAAGCCTTGGCTTTTCCATTAGCTTGCATATGGTATGCAATACTTTTATGATTTGAAATCATGAATTATTCAATAAGATCTATGATATTATTATTTAGGAAGTGTATCCCTTAATCACTTAAGAGATTTATGTGTCATCCAAACCATGTGATAATATTATAATAAATCAATTTTATTATGTAATTTACCCCATAGCTAGGTGTCCTAACAATTTCAACCCATTTGGTAAAGTAATATATCATAGTGATACTATACTAAAATTTGTTGCATTTACTTGATGGATTGATAGGTCTTACAAACTTGATGCTCCACTACTCAAAATTTTGTTCAGATAACAAAGGCTATAAAGGCATTTTATCCTTATATTATGGCTTACCCATTCATTAGCATACATCAAAATGCTTTTCTACTCTATGTGCATCCTCAAAATGATTTAGACACCATAATCAACTTTGTAACAATTTCTATATAGTAGTTTCTCCAAAAAAATAACCTCATGTTATTCATTGGTGTGATTATTATAATAGCTATAGATGTTAATGTTCTATAAATACCCTATGTAATACCTTCATCCTTCCCCAAATGATACAATAACCCATTTATAATAATATAAGGTAAAGCTTTAGTGATAAGCTAATTATTTTATCTCTCTTGGTAGTGCATAGCGAATACCCCTTATTCTAGTAAATTAGCAATTTATTTAAAATTCTCAAGTATCACATGAACTCAAAATAGATGGGCATAAAAATAATCTTCATGTATTTCTTGATTCAGGAGCATCTACAAAAGTTTCAAATTCTAGTGTAAAAATTCAAATTTTGGTTTTCCCTCCAAATTGTGAGATTTCAAATTTTCACCTTGAAAGTAAAATGTAATTATCAAAAAGTGAAAGTAAAAAGGTAAAAATTAATGGTTATAATGTTGAGTAAATAAAGGGGAAATGGTTAAAACTATTTTCAACCTTAGTAAATTGTTAAAACTTAAAAACAGTCTTTTGTTGCCTTAAGCCCAATTTAGGCATAGAAGTTGGAAGAGAGATTCTTGAAAAGAAAGAAAAACAAAGAAGAATTCATTAAGGAGAAAAAAAAAGAGAAGAGAAGAGAGAATGATATGGGTGTAGAAGTGAAGAAGGATAGAGAGGAAAATTCCTCTCATTCAAGAGAAAGGAGATAGAATGAAGAGAAGAGGAGAGAAACAGTGAGGGAGGACCTCACTCAAGAGATGTTGAAGAAAAGAGAAGGAGCAAATTTGATTGAAGTCAAGAGAATGAGAGAAGGAGAAAGTAAGGTTTTGAAAGCCATGGATTATGGTATTAACTTTTAAGTCTTCCAATTGATCTATGAAAGAAAGAAAGAATGTATTTGTTTCATTTATGAATTCTGTAAACAGGCCTATATATATATGCATGGGAATGTGTGTGTGAAGGATGGTTCTTCATATAATATTAAGAAATACTGGTTATTTGGCATGTTGAGGATAATTTTAAACTGTTATTTATGTGAACAAAGGATCTTAAGAACTTTGAATGCTATAAAAAGCCCAAACAGGCCTAAACAAGGTATTCAGGCATCTAAATTACAACCCACTCCCCAAAGAAAACCCCATGTGAAAATGGTTGCATGATGTTCATAATGGTATGGAGAAAGGTATATAAGGTAATTAGAAACCTAAATGAAGAAGAAACAGGCTTATAAATCCCCTTGATATCTCAAAACTTCAACAGTTGGAATTCAGGCCTGTAGGTGATAGTATACAGGCAAGTTAAGAAAGTTGCATGTTTTGCATAGTAGATGGGTTGATAAAGCCATATTTGATAAATCATATGAATGGGAAATTAATTTATAGGTTGACATGTTTGTATATCCTCTTGAGAGCCTATTGATTCTTGATATAGAGGAGAAAACTAAGAACCCTTTTGACTGTTATAAAAATACAGTCAAAAGACACTAAATTGTTAAACAAAGGATGGTACAGAGGGTTGATATGACTTGGCTGATTATTGGAGAAGGTGTAGGGGGTTAAAAAAGACCCTATAAAAGTGATTATAACCCTTGAAACTGTCTAGAACACTCCCAGAAAAAATAATAAGCTCTCAGCCTGTGACTGTCATGGGAAAATTCTGAATTAGGTTCAAACCCTCAAAATGAGTTTTAAAGCTTGAAAACTCTTGAAACTTTGTAATTTTACCCTTTATGATGTTATCAAACTTTTGTAAGTGGTTTCAAGGTGCCAATGTACGGATAAGTATGGAAAAAGTGAATTTCCAAGTGGAGCCTAGGTGCATGTGAAGGGAAGAGCGTAGGCCAATAGAGGAAAAGTAGATTTCTCCAAAGAAGTACCCTAAAAAATAATTGATTAACCTGTAAGAAGGTAATGGGTATCTGGAATGATTCCTTGTTTTCTTAGAAAGTACGTACATCACTCTGGACAAGGGGTTTTGCACTAAAGGAGGGCTAATTGGAACATGGCCTAAAGAAGAAAGTACAATTCCGTACAAATCAATCTCAGGATATTTTTAAGTATGTTATAGAAAGGATTAATGGGTATCCATAAATGGTCTTAATTTCATGATTGAGTCTACCTATAAATAGTTATGTCCAATAAACAGGGAAATAAGGGCTACAAGGAATGCTTGAACTAAATAGGCCTGTATATGAAGTTAGCTCACAGTTGATGGTTACAGAGTTGTGTAAGATCAGTTTCATCATTTGGTATCAGAGCTTGAAGCTCTTTGGAATTGGTAACTTGTTGTTGGTTATGATTTCTAATGATTTGTTACAGGATTTGGCAAGAGGATCAGCAGGACAAAGCATTAGAAGACCCTGGGGAGAAAAGGTATGAATAATGTTGCTATTTGATTTGAGTTTATTAAAGAAAATAGGTGAAGAGGAAGGAAATCAAGCCATTGAGGCTTAAGAAGAGAAGAATCCAAGGAAGTCTTAGTGAAGATCCAAGAAGAAGCTTGGATAGTTTGCCAAAAGACTAAGGTGAAATAGACTTAGGTGAGGTAAAGGATGGAGTTTGAAGCTTGGAGAGCTCAAAAGTAAGAGAGAAAGTGAATGTTCAAGAAGAAGATCCAAATCAAGGTAAGCTTATATTTATTATTTGTATTTGATGAAGTGTTGTATAAGAGTTGTTGCAGGATTGAGAAGAGGATCAAAAGGCTAGGATGCAAAAGGCCTAGGTGATCAAGGAGATTGTCAAAAGACCAGTCAAGGAGAAAAGGCTTGGGTGAGACAAGGGATCAAGAGACCAAGGTGGAAAAGACTTGGGTGAAGATATCAAAGATGGAAGTATTGTTGAAGGCACTATAGAGCAGCAAGGTACAGGAGGGCACCAAGAAGAAAGCAAGCATCAAAGGTATGGACAGTTTTGTACTTGATAAAGAAATTGCTAATTTGAAGAGAGAGTTAGCTAAGATTAAAGATGAATATGAGTCTTGGATGTAGATGGATAAGCAAGCATGGGCATGGCCAATAAATAAAAGGTTGAAGTGGCCAATAGATCTCCTAAGGAAGAGGAGAAGAAGGCAAAAGAAGATTGCCATGAAGAGAGAAGCCCATAGAGGCTTGAAGAAGGTAAGAAGGTTGCCAAGTGAGCAGCAAGAGGAAGAAGTTGTGAAGAAGGTTCTCATTGAGGAGAACAAGAGAGAAGAAGAAAGAAAAGATGAAGTGCCAGGAAGAGCACTTGAGAAGATGAGAGTGTTGATGAAGAGGACACTCATGGAGACATTATGGTCTCTTGTTTTTATATCTAATGCTGTTTTTACATGGGTAAGTGCAGGTATGAGCAGCCTTGTGAAGGTCAAGAGAAGGGCCTTGGAAAGTGAAGAGATTGGTGCAAGAGAAGACACCAAGTGCACAAGTGAATGTGCAGGAAAGAGGAGAGTTTTCTGCTATTGATAAAGAAGAAGAGATGCATTGGTTAATGCATAAGAAAGGTGTTGATGATTCCATACAAGCAAGAGAAGAGATGGAAGATGAAGCTGAATTCCATGACGCCATTGAAGTCCAAGAAGAAGAAAGAGGACAGCCAAGCATAAAGGAAGAAGAAAGGAAAGATAATCAAGAAGCTATGCAAGTCAAGGAACTAATGGAGCAGCCCATTAAGGAGGTAAAAATAAGTTCAAATTCAGATTTTTCAAATGCATATAAGAGTAAGACTACTGCTGTACAGATGGAGATGAAGAAGATTAATAACAAGCCTTCAAATCCAGCAATAGACCATGGCTATGTGATACCAAAATGGCTTAAGGGATCAGCAAATGTAACGAAAGACACAAAGTTCAATCAAGATGATGACTCAAGCAAGAAGCAAATACAAAGCATGAAGAAAGAGGTAGAATGCAAAGTGAGCAAGACTAGCTATCAAGCAAGACAACATGAAGATGTCAGGGAGCAGAAATTGGTTGGTAAATTGAACAAGTGTCATCCTAAAGCTATGAAGAAGGTATGGATAGCTAAAGGTGAGAAAGAAAAATTCTCACAGAATAATGAGGTGGAGCATGATGATACAAATATAAAAGGTAAGTCAATTGCTTACAATGAATGGGATAATGAGTTGTTTGAAGCATTTAATGATATGTTTATGGAAAATGAGGAATGGAAAGTAGCTATGAAGACTAATATGAAGCAAGGAGAGAGTTCCAAATGGATGGATGATGAGGAAAGGGGAGAGTATGCAGCAAAGCAAACAAGATGGCTTCAAGAAAAGATTGAAGAAAGCAAGGAGAGACAAGGTAAGGGTGTTTCAATTCTATTTGATGAGTATATTGATGAAGAAGTTGATTTATGTGAAGACAAGCTAAGAAAAGAAGAGATAAGAGATAAGGGGCAAGTAAGCCTTGTGTGTGATCAGCCCAAGTTTGATGAAGATGGTGAGATAGATGAGATCTCACTAAAGGAAGAGTTGAAGATGTTGGAGCAGCTGTTGGATGATTCAAGAGAAGTAAAGGAAGGTACAAGCCATGGTGAAGACACCATTAGGAAGAATGGAACAAGACAAGAGCAAAGCAAAGAGGCAAAGGCAATTTTGATCAAGAAAGAAGAGCATGGAGGCAGCCAAGAGGCTTCATGGCCTAAAGATTTTGATTCTAAGGTGGCTTTGAATGTTTTGTATGCAGGTATAAAGATTGTTAAGGTGAATGACATACATGAGTCATTGGAGAAGCTTATGGAACAAGAAGAACAACAAGAATATCTAGAAGATATGTATGAAGATGAAGAAGCATGGAAGTGGGAGATGGCAGCTGAGAAGGAGATGAGGAGAAGAACATACCAGAAGAGGAAGAACAGCAAGATGAAAGACAAAGACTATTCCAAACAAACACAAGCATTGGTATTGACAACAAGACCGTGGGATCTAGGTATACAAGTGAAGACTAAAGTGAGGAGGAAGCATGACATTTGAACTAAGGTTCAAATCTTTTCTAGAGGGAGATTATGATGTAGGAGCATCTACAAAAGTTTCAAATTCTAGTGTAAAAATTCAAATTTTGGTTTTCCCTCCAAATTATGAGATTTCAAATTTTCACCTTGAAAGTAAAATGTAATTATCAAAAAGTGAAAGTAAAAAGGTAAAAATTAATGGTTAGATTGTTGAGGAAATAAAGGGGAAATGGTTGAAACTATTTTCAACCTTAGTAAATTGTTAAAACTTAAAAACAGTCTTTTGTTGCCTTAAGCCCAATTTAGGCGTAGAAGTTGGAAGAGAGATTCTTGAAAAGAAAGAAAAACAAAGAAGAATTCATTAAGGAGAAAAAAAAGAGAAGAGAAGAGAGAATGAGAGGGGTGTAGAAGTGAAGAAGGATCGAGAGGAAAATTCCTCTCATTCAAGAGAAAGGAGATAGAATGAAGAGAAGAGGAGAGAAACAGTGAGGGAGGACCTCACTCAAGAGATGTTGAAGAAAAGAGAAGGAGAAAATTTGATTGAAGTCAAGAGAATGTGAGAAGGAGAAATTAAGGTTTTGAAAGCCATGGATTCTGGTATTAACTTGTAAGTCTTCCAATTGATCTATGAAAGAAAGAAAGAATGTATTTGTTTCATTTATGAATTCTGTAAACAGGCCTATATATATATGCATGGGAATGTGTGTGTGAAGGATGGTTCTTCATAGCATATTAAGAAAGACTGGTTATTTGGCATGTTGAGGATAATTTTAAACTGGTATTTATGTGAACAAAGGATCTTAAGAACTTTGAATGCTATAAAAATCCCAAACAGGCCTAAACAAGGTATTCAGGCATCTAAATTACAGCCCACTGCCCAAAGAAAACCCCATGTGAAAATGGTTTCATGATGTTCATAATGGTATGGAGACAGGTATATAAGGTAATTAGAAACCTAAATGAAGAAGAAACAGGCTTAGAAATCCCCTTGATATCTCAAAACTTTAACAGTTGGAATTCAGGCCTGTAGGTGATAGTATACAGGCAAGTTAAGAAAGTTGCATGTTTTGCATAGTAGATGGGTTGATAAAGCCATATTTGATAAATCATATGAATGGGGAATTAATTTATAGGTTGACATGTTTGTATATCCTCTTGAGAGCCTATTGATTCTTGAAATAGAGGAGAAAACTAAGAACCCTGTTGACTGTTATAAAAATACAGTCAAAAGACACTAAATTGTTAAACAAAGGATGGTACAGAGGGTTGATATGACTTGGCTGATTATTGGAGAAGGTGTAGGGGGTTAAAAAAGACCCTATAAAAGTGATTAGAACCCTTGAAACTGTCTAGAACACTCCCAGAAAAAATAATAAGCTCTCAGCCTGTGACTGTCATGGGAAAATTGTGAATTAGGTTCAAACCCTCAAAATGAGTTTTAAAGCTTGAAAACTCTTGAAACTTTGTAATTTTACCCTTTATGATGTTATCAAACTGTTGGAAGTGGTTTCAATGTGCAAAAGTACGGATAAGTATGGAAAAAGTGAATTGCCAAGTGGAGCCTAGGTGCATGTGAAGGGAAGAGCGTAGGCCAATAGAGGAAAAGTAGATTTCTCCAAAGAAGTACCCTAAAAAATAATTTATTAACCTGTAAGAAGTTAATGGGTATCTGGAATGATGCCTGGTTTTCTTAGAAAGTCCGTACATCACTCTGGACAAGGGGTTTTCCACTAAAGGAGGGTTAATTGGAACAGGGCCTAAAGAAGAAAGTACAATTCCGTACAAATCAACCTCAGGATATTTTTAAGTATGTTATATAAAGGATTAATGGGTATCCATAAATGGTCTTACTTTCATGATTGAGTCTACCTATAAATAGTTATGTCCAATAAATAGGGAAAATAGGGCTACAAGGAATGCTTGAACTAAATAGGCCTGAATATGAAGTTAGCTCACAGTTGATGGTTACAGAGTTGTGTAAGATCAGTTTCATCATTTCTTATAGTTCTTTCCCATTAATGATATGATTGAGATCATATGGCCCAAAATATTTTATTCCTATCTTGTCATTGATACAAAATTGGATTTCTTAAAAGAGCATCATCCATATTATAATTCATTCTCCAAGCATAGGCTTATTGACTAGGGAGCTCAGAGCTTGATGATCTATGAAAACGTCAAATGGTGTTGCAATAATATAATGTCTAAAATTATATAGTGTAAACACTATATATAATGCTTCCCTTTCAGTTGTGTAATTATTTTCTACATCAAAGAAATGTTAGATTGTAAAATGTATGGGGTGGTCCATTCCACCATATCCTAGCTACACAAGAACAATATTGAATGCAATACTAAAAGCATCAATGTGAACATGAAAGGGCTTACTCTAGTCTAGAAAGACTAGAATAGGTTTAGTGACCAATCTCTGCTTGCTTCTATGAAAGTTGATTGACACTCAAAGGTTCAAAAAAATTTTATACCTTTGCATAAAAAAGACACTAATGGGGAAAAAATAGATGCATATCCAATGATAAACTTCCGATAGTAAGTTATATGGCCAATAAAGGATCACACTTTCATTGAACTAACTAGTGGGGTCATACTAACAATGTTGTAATTTTGGCCTTACCCACCAAAATCCCTTCACTTCACACCACATTACCTAGTAGGACACTAAAAGGTGTAAAAAATAATCACTTTTTCAAATTTAGGGTAATACATAGATTTTAGTAGCATTCTAGCATGAGGTGTAACTTAGAAACGTGATATTTAAACAAAGATAAGACTACCCAATCATCTAAATATACTTTTAGGAAGTCATGAATGAAATCTTTAAAGGCAGTCACCACTACTCGAGAAAAAACTACAATTTCATTCTTGAGTAGAAAATGCATTACCTTGTATGCAAAGGATTCCCATTCCATGGAAAAAGTTGTTTTAGCTATCTTATTTTGTGATGGGTATTTGATGATACCTATTAAACCCATATTTGAAGGAGTAAAGTTCATGACCTATGAAAAATTTAAAAACTTTATCTATGAATGGAATAAAAAATGGATCATTCACACATACATCATTTAAAATTTGATATTCACCACATACTCTCATTTACCCTATTTTTTTAGGATACACTATCATGAAGCTACCATAGTCTACCTTATCTATAGGATAGAGTATACTTGATTCATATATTTTGTCTAGTTTAGCCTTCACTTTTAACTTCATGTTTGGATTCAACTTATATGGCCTTTTATTTATGGTTCATGTGCACTCTTGGGGATCGATATGAATTTATCCTAGATAAGGATCTACTCCTATACCTTATAAAAATCTTATTGGAAACACATATTGATAATCCCATAGTAATTTCATAGCTTATAAAACCTTGGATTTAATCCAATAATCACCAATATGTGCCAATTTAGGAATCTCTTCACTTTCAATGTTTTCAACATGTTTTTTAATAGGTTGTTGATAAATCTTGCACTTTTTCTCAACAATAGATTATTTCATCATTCTTTGCCCTTCCTACTCTAGAATTTATATGTTATGTAGCATTGCTTATTTAGTGGGTCCTATGAATGGATCTATAATGGTTCTATGGGCCAGTCAGGTTCAAATAAATATGTGATACCAATATCACCATTAGTATTTGAATATTTAGTTTCCTCCTCTTCATCCTTTATTTAGTTCCACAACAACAAAATAAGTTATTCTTCCATATTAGAAGATTATATCTTTATAGTGTTGTATTGAGATCGTAGGTTGTATTTTGTTATATAGTAGACAATGATGTGGCTCTTAAATCCTTTGTGCACCCATGGCACAGTAAATGTTCAATTTTGAGTAGAATATTGAGAACCACAAGATTATAATCTTCAAACACAAAATTATATATGAAGTCACTCTACAATTATGTCCAATGCTTCATCTCCTTCCTAGGTTCTTGATGCATATACCATGATGATGGTAAAGGGGAATGTGTGTAATGAAAGATATGATCCCATATGTTCTTTAATCCAAACCTAAACACATTTTGGGATATGGATTTTAGGGTTATCACCTTCTTAAAAGAAAGGCCAATTAATTTTGATTAGCTATAGTAGTTTAAACATTCTAATAATAAGTTCACATGCATCATCACAATCAAGTTGATCATTTCTATGAATTATCAACCATGTCATTGTAACTCCCTTCAAAGTGTAATTTAAGGCAGTAACATGTTGAATCATCATAGGCACATGAACTTGTAGACAAATAATTAATTAATTTATATCCTCAATTACATAGTATGAAGGAATTTGTATTTCATTGGTAAAGACCATTATCATATGTTAAAGTTTATGATCACCAAGAGACTAGTTGAGTAGATGTGTATGAGTCTCTACTTATAGATGAAGCTATTTCCCAAGGTAAATTTCCTTCTATTATTGGCTCTATATAATCCTTCGTATGATCATCTAATTGATAAATAAGATCAATTTCTGAGTGAGTAGGTGATTTAGTAGGCATGGACACACAATCTTATATGACAAACTGAGGTGCTAATGGCTAAGTAATTAGTAGTTTAGGTTTCCATTATTTGGATGTATTCAAATATTTAGTGAGTAAAGACCACACCTGAGGTTTATTGTGCCCTTAAAAAATATTTCATTTAGATCTGTGTAGAGCTTTCAAGTTCTCCTCAATGTTAACCTTCATTTAGATGGTTTCTTGTGAAACATAAGGAGACTCTAGTTCAGTTAAAATGACGTAGGTTTTATGTGACTTATTTAGATAAATGACTACAATCTTATCTCATTGATGCACCTATAATATACTTTTCATAGTATTGATATTAACTTAACCATGATATACCCATTTATTACCAATTAGTGTAGGATAATGAGTTTTTGTTGTCTTGATATTAATGACTTCAAATTCAGCTCACAGTCTTAGTTTTATAACTTTGATCTCAATGTCTTATACCTAGCCAATGGGTTTAACTCATCCATAGTATAATAAGCTTAGAGTTACTAGGTTGTAACTAAGAACTATCAATCTAATTGATTTTCATGTATACCTAAGGATCATGTTAACCATGATGCCAAAATCAAAGAAAACATTTGGAATTTCATATCCTACAACTTCAATGTTGATTCATGCATCTAAATCCCATAGATTCTTTATTTTTACATACAAAGTAAGTTATTATATCTTTTGTTTCCCTCATAACACACATTATAGTAAATTATGTAGCATATTTTAAATGTTTTGAGAAATATCTTCATTACATAATGTATTTAACAACTTTAGTAAATATGTCAGTGCAGTAACAACTCCTTCCTATCACATAATGTGCATATTCTAACCATACATTTGGGCATCTATTGTTGTAAAATGTCCATAAATAATAACTTGGTGTTGAATATTCTTAAACATCTATGAAACTCCATTTATCATTCTATTTTATATAGTTGGGTCTGGGTATTTGTCCTATTTCACTTTTTAGATTCCCTAGTAATGAGGCATTTGGAGAGGAGGAAATCCTCTCTCTTCATATTGGTATCTCAGGATGGTGTTAAAAAATTTATACTCCTTAGGCTACTTATTTACCATATTAACAATCCTAATGACCTATTATTTCTTTCAATTTTATAAAATAGGATAGTATTTTGTCTTGTGCTACTCATATACCCTATAATATGCATAGTAAGACTATCTTTGGGGATTCAAAGGATAATTGTGTTGCACATGGTTATACATACCACATAAATAACATTATTAAGGAGGTAATTAATAATTATTTCCTATACCACCTTGATAACCCCCTTTGTATCCTCCCCTAGATCCTCCTCTATTCAGATGATAGCCTCCTTTAGAACCTCACTATTATTGTGTTATATTTTAGTTCTGATGTTGTTGGGTATTATCTCTAATCACATATTATTATTTTTCAAATATAAGAGTACAAATATTTTTTTGATGCATCATTGTCAAATTCCAAGGTGCTAAGTACTGGTATTATGATGAGGGTGGTGTCTAATCCATCAAAGGAGGAATCCATCCAGCTAAACCTTGAGGCTTGTACTGAGCCAAGTTGTGAATCCATTTTGGACTAGTTTGGTTCAAAAAATACTTATCTACCTCTAGGATTATAATCATCTACTTCACTGAGGGTACTTATTATTCAATAATTATTAGTGCATAATTTCTAATATCTTCTCTGAGTTCTTGTAAAGCCGTATAATTATTTTTTTCATGATTGTGTGATTTACAAAAATTACAATACAAACTCTATGGGATTTTTATGTACTATTTTCAGAGTTTCCATTGTATTTTTATGTGCCCCACTATTCTAAAAATTTCATATAACTCTATCTTAATCTTAGAATAATCATTCATATGATGTCCTTCTTTCACACACTTCATGCACCATAGACTTAGCTTAGGATTATCTACTTCATAATACTATTCCATCATATTTATAAAATATTTCAATTAATTTTAAATCTTAGAAGTTTCTATGGTATATTCCTCATAATATTCAACTTGCTCAACCCAGAGAGTAATAACTCTAGTATCTACCTTAGTAGGATATTGAGTTTGTGCTAAAGTAAAACCTGATCCTAGAGTGTAATATTTTAACAATCCACATAGATTTATATTTATATTCTAGGGAAAAATCAAGTTTATTCATAACATATAAGAACCTATCATCATAATCATAGACTAATTCCCCTAAATTTTACCTAATATCTTTTAGGTCTTGAGTAGTCTAACTTGTACATTTCTTCATTTTAAATTATGTGATAAGTCACTCCTTAACCTAGAGTAGATTTTCTTGAGTAATATCTATTAATTATATAAAATTAAGTGTTATTCCATTTATTTCCCTAATTAGTTCACACTTATCTATAGCCTCATTACTAATGCCCTTAGCTTACAGTTTCATCTCACATATTAGTAAGTACTACTCAGGGTCTATAGACCCATCATATGATATTAGGTTTATATATGCTCCTAAAGTACCCATATTATAAATTAGTGTAGAGGGGATATGTTATGCATCTATTATAGTATGAATATGCATTATATGTGATCATGTATAAACACTAATAATATTTTCCTACACATTGGGAGAGTTAGTCTGTGCCCTCTACTTTTTTTGTATTTTCTTCTTTTCTCTACTTAGTTTCAATGAACCCTATGGACTTCAAAGACTTAAAAATTGAGGTTGTTTAAATTTAAATAATCCATTGATGTAATTTCTATAAAATTTCACCTTTAAAAATATTATTTGACTATCCTTTTTATTCAAATTTTTTACTATAATATAACAATTTGGGTTTCAGGGACATATACTCTTCTAGTGAATGATTATTTCATATGACTTCTTCTCTTTCCATGCTTCAACTTGTAATTAATCTATAACTTTGTCCTACTTCTTCGTTTAAAAATTCATGTCTTTATTTTTTAAATACCCATTCTTGTATCTTTGTACTACATATATCAACTAATTTATCTACCTCTATACTATTCTCATCTTCATCTTCGAACATCTCTTCTTCCTCTCACTCTTCATCACTTCTTTCTTTTTGTTGACATTAATCTTCTTATTTCATCTCATATTTATTAATTATTATATATTAATCTCTTTCTTCTCTTTAATCACTTATGAATTATCATTTTTAAAACATTTTAATATTACTCTTAACTATAATCATAACTACCTAGGTGTTTTTCTATTTACTACATCTATTCTATTTCTGTAGCTCACATTCTATATCTAAGCACTTATTCTAAATTTTCTTCCATCATGTATCCATTATAAATTTAGGTCCAAGACTATTTTTCTCATCTAATAATCATTCACTATCATGTCACATACACTACTATACACTTAAAGTAACTACTCCATATTAGATGAAGTAGGCACCATGGCCTTGTCTATAACCAACATTTTCACTAGGATAAATAGTTTCTAAAAATATTTATCTCAAATTACTTTAATGAACAAGTCCTTATAGATTAAAAATATATGTATATTTATAATAAAAACTTATTTATATATCCATCTACTATAGTATGATCCCAATGATCGATTTCTCTTGTCTAGTTAGTTTACAATCTCTATAGCCAATCTATATTTTCTTCAGTCTAGAATATAGTTTCTTCCATCCTTGGTCTATATCAATAATATTCCAACCATGCTAACCAGTTAGCTATAAATTAAAGTAATTCACATTATAATATTTTGTAAATTTATCCATAAATATGCTCTTGAATGATATCCTAAATTGTAAGACTAGTCCTTATTGATTATTCTTCTACAAAATTGCATATCCTTTAGCCCAACCATATCTCAATAGCTCTCTACCCTAGTAACCATCCTAGCATAATTTCCTCTAGAAATAGTTTCCACTCTCACCATACCATTTATAGAAGAGCTTCCTAAATAATCATAACATGTTAAGTATGAGGATAGATTGTGAGATACTTGATGTGTGCAAAATAATATATCATAAAACACATTAAATTAGATGATAAAAATGTAAGATGCATTAATTATTATAAATTTTTGAGATAATTAAGAACAACCAATTATTTCATAAACTAAAATAATGTATTTAAAATAATTTAGATTGAAATTAACCAAGACATTACACATGAGAGTGCACACAAGGAACATAACAAGAAATCATACATGTAACCATAACCAAATTATCTCTATTGATATCTTCTAAAAGTAAAACCCCCTTATTATTAAAAAAAAATTATATATAGACATTTTTAATATAGATTATTCATATCCTTCTTGTACTTGGTGCTAAAAGTGGAGTCTCTTCATATTATAACTTATTAAAACTCATGAAGATAAGACAAAATAGTCTAACAATGACAAAATGAGTGCATAATTCATGAATATTAGACAAATATCCTACACAAATTTACAATCCACATTTTTATACAAATATTTATGATTTAAAATTAATGCTATAGGACTATATTTTGTGTTTTTTTATACATTTTATGCATCAACTAAGATGTGTTTATTCTATTTTAGTTAGGTTCTTTGACTCCTTTAATTTTATTTGAAGTCTATAAGGATCTGTGTGTAATCAATTTTATATATTTTTATAATTAATTAATTAAAGGAGTCTTAGAATTAATCCCTTTTCCTTTATCCTTAGCCTCTATCTCCCTCTATGATTGAATCTCAAGTCATTGGGAAACTTAGCTTACAGTGTTGAAACTGTAGCTAGCCACATTTTTGTCCTAGAAGCATATGTGTTTCCCCTCTACTATAATACTTTATTTTTACCATACCCTCCCTCTCTTCTAATTTTATTTGTGAACAATTGATATTTCCCTTTAATTATAAATAATGAAGTGAAGAAAATTAAGGATCTAAAATTTAGTATATTGTAATGGGTTTATCTAAAAGTGTAGAAGTTTTGCAAGTTAGTGATAAAATTGGTATAATACCTCTGGTTGTAACACTACATATATTGGAGATATATTATAAGCATAATAATATCCATATCTACATCTCACACCCTATATTTCCTTAGTAAAAACCATAAAATGAGAGGATGCAAATCCCCTAATTGTTCCTCGAGTTCAATTAGTGTATTTAGCCTCATAGGTGTTATTGAGATTGAGATCTTAGACTAAACCACAATTAGTGCTAGATGAAGGACCACTAATCTATATATTATTTCCCATCCTTTACACTTTCCTAGTTTTTTTTAATAATATTTGGCACTATAAGGAGTGACATCAAGTTGAATATTATTCCACATCCTTTATTTTTTCCTATCTTAATGTATGATTAAACACAAAATAATTGATGGCACTATAAGGAGCTATACTAAGCTCAGTATTGAAGTTCATGATTTAAATTTCCCCACTTTATTATATGTTTACACCTAAAATAATAGTTGGTGTTATAATTATTGCATGCCTTAGCACTATCTAAAAATGATTTAAGTTAATAGCCTACCTATGAGAAACTTAGATGCTACAATGCAGATCATTAGATCCTAAGCTAGTCTTGGGTGACTAATAATATCCCAATTTAAATTCCATAGGATAACTATAAATTTTAGAATAAAATCAAGACATTTAGTTATGCTTAATAGTTGATCCTCTTATTTTTCCCATAATAAACCTCTACCTACAACTATAGTTATGGCATGGTTGGTTGGGTCTACCATATGGATTTGTAGATTTGTCCATGATTTATCTAGGAAACTAGAAAGTTTCTTCCTAAGATTTAAACCAAGTGTGGGTCATAAAAATTAAGTAAAATGTGAACTCATACAAAATAACTCTAAACCTTCTAAATCTTGAACATTTGAAGATGTTGCTTATATTATTTTCATGTTCAATTTGATGGATGTGACATATGATTGGTTCATAAACTTTCATAAAGTATCTATCACAAGATAAGACTATGAACACATTAATAACTTAAATTAAATTGTGTATTTCACTCCCTAAGGTTAAGTCAAGGCAACTAATGTAATGGATAAGCTATAGATTGGGTTAGTTATTAGGTAAAATGCTATTTTTAATGGGTAGTGTAAATGATTTTTTAATTGAACCAAAATATTTCTATAGCATCACAATGATTTTAAGAGAATAAATGTGTGTATAAATAAATATTTAAGGTCCTTTAGTCTCTGAGATTATGAGGAGGTGAATATATTGGTTGATACTAAGACTGGGTAAATGGGAGATATTAGACTAAATCACTCATGGGATGATTTGTAATCTATCGAGTTGTCTATGCCTAATCAATGTCATCCAAAAACATAAATTATATATGATGAGGCTAGACTCAAGGAAGATAAATAAGAGGGTGGAGGTGAAGATCTATGCTTGGATGATGTTTTATTTTTGACCTCTATTTTAAGGGATGGAAATTATATTTGGATCAAGAATTTATTATTATTTCTCTAAGGCATTGAGAGATTAAACTATGATGATGGGATTGGGGTGGAATATAAAACTTCTCTCTTAAGCTCTGTGTTAATATCAAACTATATATTAATTATAGGACTAGACTCCCTAAACTTAGGGAAATGACCTTCTTTAACAAGACTAATTATTTTAGTAAGTGGCATCTAATAGGGATTAATTAATATTTATTCATATGGAATTTTTTTAATTTATTGTGTTAAGACTTCCTATGTTATTAGAAGCAAGGTTTTGTATGGTTTGTACTATAGGATAAGGCTTTTGGCAATGTTTTTAATTATTCTATGAACATTTGAATAAAATGGAAACTAATTATTTACTTAAATGAATAAATAAAAGTATAAATTAATAATCAAAACAAAATTAAATTATAAAAACTTATTTTTTTATTTTTTAACCAATTTTCAAATGATGCCAAGAGAGAGAAAGATTTATTCTAGCTATGTTAATGCTAATTTTTAACTTTTATAGATGAAAGATGTATGAAGTTATTTTCATTTTTATTTTTTATTGATATGTGAAAGGATATAATATGTAAAATATGTTTTATTGACATGAAATTTATTTAAGGAAATTTTTTAAGATCCTAATAACAATACTATGAGGTTGGTAAAGTTTTTTTTTCATCCAAGCAAGCCAAGAATAAGTATTTAATCTTTATAGGTGTTGAACATTATCCATGAGAAATGTATTTTAAATAGAAATGATTTATTTTTATTATAATTTATATAAATTAATTAATTAAAAAAATCATTCTTAATAAATATAAATAATGAAAATTAGAAGCACAATAACACCACTTTTTCAACTAGGTTTTTCTAGGGTTTTACTACTCACTAATTGCTTGTTTAGGAATGAAAAAAAGTTTTTTTAACACAAAAAATTGATTATTTAAATGGATTAAAATTTATTTTATAATATATAAAATTCACATAATATTTATATTCAATATTATGTTGTGAAATAATCTACTGAATGAATTCCAAAAAAAAGAAGCTAGTCACTTTTTTGTGCAGGGATAGGAGAGAAGAATTATTTTTCCAATAAAAAAATTAATTTGTAAAAAATAAATATATAATATAACATAAAAATTAATTATAATTAAATATAATATACTAAATAAAATAAATAAAATCTAAACTAATAACTTGTAACCTAAGCATGATGTAGACGAACTGAAACCATGAGATTTGTTGTAGTATGGTCCTAAGTGTGCTAGATCCTTTAATCAAAAAAATATTTATGTAAATATATAAAAATTAGGATGAATAAATGAGTATATTTTTTTTTTATAATAATAGAGACATAAATCCAAACAAATATAAGATGACTATGGATATTTGGAGACACCATCTGTAAATACCTAGTTTCAGGAACAATGTCTCTCCATGTCTAGAACTATGTAGTTAAACACAAAAGCAATAAAAGAAAAGATACAAATAAAATTTATTAGGATATTATAATAAATTATTAAAAGCTATTAATATATAATGAAAATTTTATATCCAAAATCAACCCAAAATTAGCTTACTTGCAGAATAAAAATAGAGGTTGCATAGAGTTTAACTAGGAGTTGAACTTAATAAGGACTCAAAGGAATTGAAAATATAATATTGAGTGAGATGGTCCTAATTAAAGGTTAAAATAAGGTAAGAATATCAATAAATGTGACAATAAGTATGCAAAATCATGAAGTAACAAGTCCCAAAATCTAAAATTACAAGGCAAGATAATGGTGATAGAACCACCCTATTTATAGGGGTGGTTATGTAACTGATTTTTCTAGGTAAAAAACTTAAATATAAGATTAATAAAACACATAATATTAAATACATAACTAAACTTGTATAATGGGTTTCTTAGGGTAGTTTACACAATCACCCTAATGAACACATCACTCATGGGGTAGTTTTGTATCCCCATAGGGTAGTTTTGTAATTGTTGACAATTTTGACCACAAGTCAAAATTGGTGAACCCATTATAGTAATAAACTTATATATGGGTATAATATAGTGTCATGGGGTGTTGAATAGTATATTTTATGTCATTTCATATGGTTTTATCCCTGGTCATAGCTCAAATTAGTCCTTAGGTCATTTGGTGTCATATAAGTGTCATGTATGAAAGTGGTGTAGTTTTCAAGGTGTCAAAGCATTATAGTTTTTTTTACAATGTAAAATATGTTATATTTCATTTTTAGTAATGTCATTCCATCTGAATCTTCTAGGTTACCTAGCTAAAAATTAAGAAAATAACTTAAAGAGAAGTTTGGTAGTTGTACATCTTATGGGAGAGTGTGACACATGTGGAAACCTCACAAGATTGATGTTAAACTTATTAAAATTATCTAATCATTTTATCATCCTTAAAAGTGATAAAAATGGTAAAAAACCATTCTACTCCTTAATCACCCTTCTAGACATGCAGAACTAGTCAATAAGTTTATTCTTAATATGACTAGCAAAAGAATTTTAAGGTTAAACACCTTTGGGGTGACATTAAATTAATTTCACTTAATTTTAAATAATAATATTTTAAGTATTGGTCACTTATGATTTATGAACAATATTTTACAATTTGACTATTTTTTTCCTTGTTAAACCCCATACCATCTAGGTTTCCTTATCATATGGATAGGTCCATATAATATAGCTAATTTAATTGAATAAAAAGGACATGGGAATATTTATCACATACTTCCCATGATTTTTTTTCATTTTTTAAGGTGTATTTATGTGTAAAACATCTTAGGTTTGCAATTTGGTCTCATTTAGGATGACAGGGAGTTTTCCACTATTTAAATAATCTTCATGCCTTGGTAGGGTTTTAAGAAGATGATTATAGGTTGATTTTAATTTTTAAAATTTCATCCTATTTACGTCCCATTTCTAACTCATTATATAAATCAATCTTCCATGGAGTTGTAGTCATAAGTGACACACAGTCAATCTATTCCATGACTATCATGCATAGTCAATTGAGTGAGTAATTTTAGGGTCTTAAACACATTAATGGGGTTATAAATATGGTATTAAGGTTTTTAAAACATTATAATATAAATAAAAATAAATTAAAATCATTTCACATTAAAAAATAAGGACTGTGATAGTCAACTCAGTCACTCCCATAGTTGTACAACATGGAGATGCACCTACAGGTGCTTGTAGGAATATAAAACATTAAAATGAAGTGTGGAAGCTTGTCTCAAGTTATGAAACATCATAATATTTTATTTTAATACTTTGAGGTAATATAAATTGGTTATTAATTCATATTCCTTGAGTACATTGATTATTTTGTGCTCACTGCCTGTTTGTAACTCAAAGTACACCTATAGGTACCTCATAAGGACCAATCATATTTAGAGGTAGTATCTAAGATGAATATTATTATATATAATTAAAGGAGTGTATATATATATATATATATATATCTTTATATATATATATATATATAACCTTTAAGAGTGTCCAAACCTCATGTAATCTCAAAAACCATTCATACTACTGACTTGCTCATTCTCACTATCTGCATATGAGAATGTTCACCTATAGGTAAAACTGACTAAGAGGTAGAGGTGTTATATGGAAATGGTAAAACATGTTTTGAAAGCCTCCTTTAGGTTTTAATATATTTAATAGAATATAATATGAATTTTTTAAACCTTATACTAGTTGGAAGTCTCAAGGGGTTATTTTTAAGATTTAATGATTATGTTTAGGGACCAAATCCCTAAAAACACAAAATAGAGCATCTAACACTTTTGGGGTTAATGAATTGTGATTTGATATGGGGTATTAACCAATCCAAATTCACTCATCCTATAACCTTATAATATGATTATAAATTTCTAAAGGAATATATTAATTTAGTAATTTTTTTTCTTACTAGAAGGGCCCAAAGATGTACCTTTGTTCACTATGTTTAGATAGTGACATCTACAAAATTTTAAATCTAAATGACCATAACCACCAAAATTTTAATATGAAAGAAAATTTAGATGTTGTATGAAAATTTTAAGTTACCCTTCAATATACCCTCATAGGATTCAAATAGGGATAGGGAGTTTCCAATAATGTAACACGTAGTCCATATTCTAAACCCTGCACATACTCCCCTTCATCACAATTTGCCTTCAAGATTTTGAAGGAATTAAGGGGTATAATGAAATTATAAAGTTATAAAACTATATATATCATATATATAAATTTAAATAACCCCTCATGTATTTAATTTTTATTATGCGATAGGGGAAGTACCCTCTATTTTATCTTAGATAGAGGGTACTCCCCTATTATTCTAACTTGCAAAATTTGAAGGAAAATGATAATTCAGTGATCTAAAATATTTTTTAACCTTGAAATAAATTTTTTAAAGATGTGATATACAAGGGAGAACATTAAAAATCAACAAATATGATTAAAACACAATGGGGTGGTCTAAATAGACGAAAGTACAGATAAACCTATTGGGCCTCAACTAGGCCTAAAACCCAAATGGGGGTTAGTTTCACATCTAGCCTGAGGTAAAAATTATAATGAGTTTGTAAATGTATTTATGTAGGTATAAGGTATGTTAAATATTATAAATTGTATAAAAGTGCATAGTAATGCCATTTTTTGGCTTAAAACCATACCAGGCATATGAAAATTGAATAACAAAGCTCAAATAGGTAATTTAGATTACTCATATATTCTTGGATACTTTTTACAGGAGATAAAATAGATTTTAAAAGTTAGATAGTGTCCTAAGATACTAATTTATGTAATTGGTTCACTAATATAACATCAAATATTCATGAGCAATCCTTAAGGGTGGAAATGGTCTAAGACCCTCTAAAACTCTTTAAAACCTTGATTCATGACCTGATGGAGGAAAGGAAGGAGAAGAGATATCCTAATGAACCAAAATGGAATTAAAAATGGTTGTAACTTATGAAGGACTCTCCAAGGTTTCCCTCCATCCTACTGAAGTGTTCCCTACTTATACAAACAAGAGGGAATTTATCTTTCTTTTACTATTTTTGATTTTTTTTTATGTTATAGAGATTTTAAAGAGATGAAACAAACTTTGGGAGATATATTTATACTTTATTTAACTCACTATGATAATTTATTGCAGCAAAAAAAATTCTAAGTGTTTCTGCAAGTAGCTTCATCTCAGCCAATCAAAACTGGCAAAATGAGCAAGATAGTGAGAAGGGTCAGAACTTCAAGTGGGATTCTATTTAAGGTATATATAAATAATATAAGGATATTTTAAGTCTTTAAATTTTTAATTCACTCCCATATATGTATTCTCATGGAAAATTGAATCCAAATTTGAGGCCAAGTGTGAGAGGTGAGTGAAACAGAAGTTTTTTGGCCTATAGGCAGTGATGGCTCACCTCTAGAAGAATATAAATGATTAAGGATAAAAAAATACATGTTTAATAATATATAAAAACCATCCCTCTTAGTTTAATAATGAGATATATTCATATTCAGTTGTGGGATGTTTCAAAAGGGCCAAATGATGAAGGTAATTTTTTGAGTAAACATGAGTTCTACACTACATTTTAGGAGTTTCATGCATTTGAGAGCCATTTTTACTATAAAAACATACATGGTATATATCTTAATTCATTATCATTCATATTTAACTCCTCCTTTCAGCATTATAAGTTTTCTTATGACCCTTGGACTTCTCACTTCTCTCTCAATTTCTATAGGTAGAGGCCTTTTTGGATTTTGTATTCTAATACCACACCATGTGTGGTCAATTAATAATAGAATGATATTGTATTTTGACTTTATATATATATATATATATATATATATATATATATATATATAAGTATATAAGTCTGGTTTTTAGTTCATGAAACATTTTTCTATGTGTGCAAAGTGATGTATGGTGGAGTTAGTAATAATTTTCTATCCTTGCTTGCCTTATCCTTTCATGTTTATGCAAGGGTACCTATTCTAATAGGTCATATAGAGTGTATTCAAGTGTGTTAATATACTTTAAATTTTATTTTTATCATTATATTGTTCATTATAACATTCGGTTTATTTACCTTGTGTTACTTTTTTGCACATCACCTCTATATTGAAATGTTCATGTTAAAATCCTTTAAGACTCAGAAGATTTTTTGTATGCCTTGTTTCACTATGATAATAATATAATGGTCATTTTTAAATAATATTGTTGTATAAAACACTTTTAATATATCCATTTCATGTAATTTTATAAATCTTTTCCACACAATCAATCATTATATAGGTGATAAGCATTTCAAGATACATTTAGGAGCTATCCCTTAAACCTAGAGGTTCACATCCTTTATAGGTACACCCATATACTTGGAAATATACCCATGTTTCCCAATTTTGGAAGAATATTGAACACCTTATTTTAGGGTGAAATATTTTTTGAAAATAATCTTTGCACACTTGGTTGGAATCATTGTCTTCAAGACAACTTGTTAAGGTGAATGTTGGTTTTAACAACATCAACTATAAACTAGTGTGCAACTCAGAATTTGGTGACTCCATCATGGTAAAACATGGTTCAAGGAAATTTTTTTGTCATAAACTTGTTCTCACAAATCATGATTATTTCTAGGTCATCATATAATAGAGTTTTAAACCCTATGAATCCATATATTCAACTTGAACTTCCTCTTGAAGTTTAATATCCTCATCCTAATATGCCCTTTGAAGACCAAGAAGATTTTTCAAGCCAAAGAAGTGAAGAGGTGGAATAAATTAAATATATTGAATAAAACATGCAGATGCCTCATACCTTACCTAACTTTAATGCTTAAAAACTAATTCATCTTCAAGCATATGATGTTATTACCCCTAATGCCACAAAATGTGTGCTTACATTCAATGGTAAGAATCATATTACACCTAGTTAAATTTTCATGGATATATCTAACTTTTGTAAATTTCATAGTGTCACTAAAGAGAAAATTTCCATTAAAATCCTTGTAATGTACCTTAGAGGTAAATATATTGATTGGTATAGGAATTTATAAGGTGGATACATCACATCATGTGATGACTTTGGAGTGTTTCTAACTTTAAGGTTTGAAAATTAAAGTGACCATGCCTCTCTCATACATCAAATAAATGTTATCAAAAGAGGATCCAAAGAAATAATTCATAACTTAAATGACATGTTTCAAAATAATTGGTATATATTTCCTCCTACCATGAGGCCACATGCTATTTTTGTGTTCCCTACCTACTTGAGAGCTATTGGTACTAGAATTGTTGTCATGCTTCAATCCATGGGGGGTTCTACTCTCCCCAAATCGTATGACCTTGCTATCAAATTTGAAAATGGTCTTATCTAAGATATAAGGTTACATCCTAAGGTGTTTATTTCTCCATTGTCTAATGATTTTGATAATACTCTAGATCTGGCCCAATTCCTAATGCTAACGCCAAGTCTAAGGCTACTCCTAAGAAGGTAGATAGTGTCATGGATAAAGATGTAGAAATTAAAATGCTAAGAGCTTAGATTAGGAAAGATAATATGAAAAATTTTCATATCAAAATTCATATCTTTATCAAAAAAAAAAAATCCAACTATAGGGAAGAGGAAGAGGTTAATGATAGCTTAACTCCAACATCCTACCAATGTGTACAATCCCAACTCCACCACCAATGCAAGAGAGATGGTACCGATTCATAGTAACATGGTGTAAGGATAAAATTGGAAAAAAATAAAATTTATGGATGTTAATTAATTTGGAGATAAATATATTGTTTTTTAGTGAGGAATTACTCCTCTCCTATTAGCTGAGGATGAGGCCATGATGTAAGAAAATGAGGATTGATAGCCTCATAGAGAAAGCTTCACAAAATTCCTCATGGAAGATAATTTTGTAACAAATAAAGGATAATCTATTGTATATAATATAAGGGTGAAGAGAAAGGATCAAGGAGGTGACAATATCATGCCTAAAAGTTCATCCAATCCTATTTCCAGGTAGTAAAACATGGTTGTAATTTGATAGTTCTAAATGCTCCTACACCTCCTTCAAGTCAAAATGTGGTAAGGTTTTACTAAAGTCTCTCAGTTAATAAAGTTACAAGTCATTAATTACCATAAAATACTAAATAGAATGTGAGTAATAATTCCATAAACATATTGGATTCCTTGAAAATCATCAATCTCTTTGTGGGATGTCCTTCATATGCCCAGGCAAAAAGAGATTTTACAAAAGCAATTGTCTACTATTCCTATTAGCCTTTCATCTTAAAGTCAAAGTCATAGTAATTATGTCCTTGAAAATTTCCATAATACCATTTTTGAACCATATGATAGGCCTGAGAAACCTCCACCATTCTATCTCACTCCTATAGTGGGTGACAAATTGGTCCATAATTGCATAGTTGATAGTGGAGCTTCTACTTTAGTCATGCCTAAAGTTGTAGTTGATAAGTTGGAAATAAATTATGAACCTAATATATAATGAGTTATAAAATTATATGGTATACCTAATAAGATAATAGGTATAATAAAAAACTTTAAGGTGTTCTTACATGATTGTCTTAGTCTTCCTATCCTTCAAGATATAGTTGTTCTTGACCTTCTAACTCACTTTGAAATCTACCTTTCAAGAGACTTTACAAACAAGATTGGTGGATATATATAAAATGATGGGTTATTATTAAAATTTAGTACAAGTTATGGGAATAAAATATATAAAATAACTCAACCTCTTTAAAGGTTTCATATTAAACCTTCATTGAAATAAGTTCCAACTTGAATTATGTTGTCCATGAGAAGGAAAACCCTAATATGGGTAATGGAACCTCTAATATTTAAGTAATTTATCATTTTTATCTAATTAGTATGGTGTATATTCATATCACCATTATCCTTATGCATATTTTGAGAAAATTGACCTTCAAACTTATATCATGCATGATGATCAATTTGAAGGAGTTGAGGTAAGTGTCAAACATTCTCATGCTACTGAAGATAAATATATGAATCATGACTATGATGATCAGAGGTTGATGAATATAATTTAACTACATATTTTAAATAATGTTTTATTTATCCATGCTATTGATGAGGATTCTTTAGATGATGAAACTCATGAGGTATATGAGAATGACTTGTTGAAAAATCTCAATGCCATATGCAAAGAGTTTGGCAAGTTGGATAAGTATGCTCTTACTCCAAGAAATTTCATATCTAATGTTGAGATTTCCAATAATATTAATGATAATTTTTGTAAGTTTCCTTTAATATATGAAGGTGAATGTTATTTTTATGATTAAGAACCTACCATCATGAATTAATTTAATGATGCTAATATTGAAGAGGTTGTAAGCATGGAGAATGATGTCAAGATAGATTTGATTATGCTTCAAGGATAGTCAAAATATCCATATGATTTTTAACCAAATTCAAATGTGTTTGATGTTAAATTATAATATCTTGATACTCTAAAACATTAATTACATTCTATCCTAAGAGAGGACAAGGTTGAGAGGACTGTCATACACTCCAATCTACATTTTTTTGGAGAAAATCCAATGGATATGAAAGAGATCACCAATTTTTTAGACCAAATAAATGTTATTAGGTAGAAATAAATATCCTTCATGAAGGTTACAAATAGTCTAATAGCAAGCACAAGGAAGTCTAAAGGTGATAGTCTTCTTAACCACACACATATGCATGTGATTGGTTATAAGCATGCTCCTCATGATAGGTTGACTTGATGAAGTGAACCTAATGCAAGGGTAACTATTTTGATCCTAGTTTACGCATGATAATATGTTTCACTTCAATATTGAGGTTTTTTAAATAGTATAATTAGTGTGTGTGTTTTACGTTTCAATTATTGTATGTTCCATAAGTGTTCTAGTGAACACATGTGTGTTTATATTATGTTCATCTTGTTTCATGTGTCTTTAATTTATGTATGGGTTGTTTTCAAATTAAATTTTTTGTTAGATTGGTGTATATGTGACTCCATGGCCCAATGGACAAGATTGGGCAACTATTCATGCAATAACAAACATACCACCCTTGGGAAATCATCAAGAATGTTGACCATTTTAACCATAAGTCAGAATGGGTCAACCCCTTATAGTGAAAAACATATATATGGGTATATTATAATTTAATGTGGTGTTTAGTAGTCTATTTTATTTCATTCAACATGTTTTTATCTTTATTTATAACTCAAATTAGTCCTTAGGTCATTTGGACTCATATAAGGGTCATGTATGAAAGTGGAAAGATTTTCAAGGTGTCCAAGTGTTCTAGTTTTCTTTCCAATGTAAAATAATTCAAATTACATATTAGTAATGTTATTCCATCTGAAATTTGTAGGTTCCCTAGCTAAAAATCAATAAATTAGCTAAAAAAGGAGTTTAGCACTTGTACATCCTATGGAAGCTTTTGAAAAATGTGAAAACCTTGTGGGATGGATATTAAACTTCCCTGTGTATATATATATATATATATATATATATATATATATATATATATATATATATATATATATATATATATATGTATGTATATATATAAAATTTTATCAGCCTTATAAGTGCTAGAAATGGTCAAAAACCATTCTAATCCTTCATCACCCTTCTAGACATGTAAAACTTGTCAATAGGTTTATGCTTAGTATGGCCAACAATTTTTTTTTTAGGTCAATTGTATTTGTGGTTGATATTAAAAATATTGAAATTCATTTTTATAAAAACATTTAAAGGATTGGACACTTGTGATTTATGAACCATCCTTTACAATTTGATTGTGTTTTTCTACTTGTTAAACCCCATACCCTATAGGTTTCCTTCTCATATGGATAGGTCCATATAATCTAGCTGAAGGAATTGAATCCAAAGGACATGATAATATTTCTCACCTTTTTCCCATTCTTGGTTTACTTTTTTAAGTTGTCTTGATGGGTACAACATGTTAGGTTTGCATATTTGTCTCATTTGGGATGACAGGTAAGTTTTCACTATCTACATAATATTCATGCATTGGTATGGGTTTTAGAAGATTATTATAGGTTTATTTTCATTTTTATAATGTCCTCCTTATCCCCTCACATTTAAAATTAATTCTCGAAAGCAATCTTCCATGGATTTGTAGTCATAAGTGACACACAATTAATTTATTCCATGATTGTCATGTATAGTCATTGAGTGAGTTGTGTTAGGGTCTTGAAGACATTCATGGGGTTATAAATATGGTATTAATGTGCTGAAAAAATTATCCTAACAATAAAAATAAATTAAAATACCTTCACTTGATAAAAGAGGGACTATGATAGTTAACTTAGTCACCCACACAGTCATACACCATTGAATTGCACTTATAGGTGCCTAGGGGAAGGTAAAACATTAAAATGAAGTATGGAAGTTTATCTCAATATCTAAAACATCATAATATTTCATTTAGATAATTTTATTTAGTATAAATTGGTTATGAATTCATATTCCTTAAATACATTGATCATTTCATGCTCACTGCCTATCTGCAACTCAAAGTTCATCTACATGTACTTGATGGGGATTAGTCACATTAAGAGGGAGTATTTGAGATAAATAAGATTATATATAATGAAAATAGTATATTTTTATCCTTTAATAGGGTTAAAACTTCACTTAATCTGACAAACCATAGATACTTATAGCTTGCTCATTCTCACTATCTGCATATGAGAACGTTCGCCTACAAGTGGTACTAACAAAGAGGTAGATGTGTTATATGGAAACATTAAAACATGTTTTAAAACCCTTAGTTAGGTTGTAAGATATTTATAATACTATACTAGTCATATGTGAAGTATTATAATGGTTATCAGTCTCAAGAGGTTATCTTCAAGATTTAATGACTATGTTTAAGTACCAAATCCCTAAAAACACAAAATAGAGCACTTATCACTTTTGGGGTTAATGAATGTTGATGTCATATGGGGTATTTACCAAAAAAATTCACTCATACTCTAAAAATATCATAAGATTAAAAATTTAAAAATTAATAGATTGATTTAGTATTTTTATTTTCTTACTAAAAGGCCCAAAGATGCACTTTTATTCACTAAGTTTAGACAGTGACATCTACAAAATTTGAAATCTAAATGTCCTTAACCTCCAAAGTTGTAATATGGAAGCACATTTACATGTTAGGTGACTTTATTTTAATTTTTTTAAGAAATTTTTTCCTCAAGGATGTATCAAAATAGATGAATAACAATGTTTTGAACCTCTATCTCCACCTACAGGTGCTCTGCCCTCAGGAGCTTACCTATAATTGATTTTGGGTGCGTATTTTCTAGTCTATAGGTAAACTTGGTAGGAATATGATAATGATAACACTTTAAAAGTTCACTAATATTTATTAGGACCTCAAAATTACAATACATAATCTGTCATAGTTTTCAATAGATTGAAACACCATCTATAGGTTCCTTTTACCTTAACACAGTCAACTATAGTTGATTATAATTAATAGTGAGAGAGTGTGGGGGATATAAGTTCTAATATTGCATAATAATGATGTAAATGGGTCCCATTATATGATAAAAAAATGTTTTAAATCCTAATAAGGTCTTGGGGCATTATTTTCAATCTTAAACTATGTAAGACACCTATAGGTATGGTGCCTTGAAGCAAAACATAGTCAAGTAACCTGCAAATTTGACTGGTCAAGGTGAGAAAGAGAAATGTAAGGTTGGGTAAGGTTTTTTGAGCATTGGAAACACATTAAAAATGATGTTATAAACTTAAATAGACCCTCAAAATATTCATATAGGCTTAGGTAGTTTCTAATAATGTAACACATAGTCCATATTCTAAACCCTATACACAATCCCATTCATCATAGTCTACCTTTAAGGTTTTGAAGGAGTTAAGAGGTCTAATGACATGATCAAGGGATGAAAATATATACATATCATCTATACCACTTTAACTAACCCATCATGTATTTAAATTTAATAACATAACATTGTAAGTACCCTCTACTTTGTCTCAAACAAAGGGTACTCCCCTAGTATGCTAACTTGTACAATTTGAAGGAAATGGATAACTCAGTGAGATAATGGATGGTTTAACCTTGAAATAAATATTTTAAAGTTTTTATATGTAGGTTAAAACATGAAAAATCATTAAAATAATCTTTAAACACAATGGGGTGATCCAAACATATAAACATGCAGGTAGACCTATTGGATGTTAACTAGGCCTAAAGCCAAAATGGGAGTTAGTATCACTTGTACCCTTAGGTAAAAATTTAAATGAGTTTGGAAATGTTATAAGGGAGGTATAAGGTGTGTTAAATATTCTAAATAATAGAAACATCCATAATAAAGCCATTAATGGGCTTGAACCCACATCAAGCCTATGTAAATTGAAGAACCAAGATTGAGTAGTCATTTGGATTGTTCAAATATTCTTAAATAATTTTCATGGGAGATTAGAGAGATTTTGTAAGTTAGATAGGGTCCTGAGCTACTAATTTTTGTAATTAGTTCATCAATCCAACTTAAAATCTTCATGAACAAGATAGTGAGAAGAGTGAGAAATTTAAATGGGAGTATATTTAAGATGTACCTAAATAATATAAGGTTATGGTAAGTCTTGAAATGTGTCATTAATTCACTTGTATGGGTTTACATTGAAACCTAAAGACAAATTTGAGGACAAGTATGAGGGGTGAGTGAAAGAGGAGTTTCTTGGACTCTAGGCAATGATAGATCACCTCTAGAAGAATCTAGATGATTAAAGATGTAACTAATGAATGGTGAATCATGTCTAAAACCCCTCCCTCTTAGTTAAATCATGATATATATCCATAATTAGTTTGGGACATTCCAAAATGGCCAATTGATGAAGGCAATTTTTTGATTAAGTAAAAGGAGTCTTATGCCACATTTTAAGAGTTTTATGAATTTTAGTGTCATTTTTCCTATCATAACTTCCATGGTCTATCTCTTACTTAATTATCCTACATGTGTAATTCCTCCTCTTAAAATGGGAAGTGTTCTTATGACCCTTGGACTTCTCTCTTATCACTTCTCTCTCAAGTTCTATAAGTAGTGGTCTTTTTGGCTTTTGTATTCTAATACCACACCATGTATGGATATTCCTTGCTAAAATTAAATTATATTTTTTCTTTCATCAAATCAATATAAGTCTAGTTTTTAGTTCATGAAACATTTGTATAAGTGTGAAAACTGATGTATGGTGGATTTAGTTGTAATTTTCTATCTTTTCTTGCCTTATCCTTTCATTTTTATGTAAGGGTCCATATTATAACATGCCATATAGAGTATATTCAAGTGTGTTATGCTCCTTTTAATTGTATTATTATCCTTATAATGTGAATTATACCCTTTGGTTCATTTACCTTGTGTTTCTTTCATACATATCACCTCTATATTGAAACAGTCATGTTAGAATCCTTTAAGACATGGAAGATAGTTTGTATGTATTATTTCATTATTATATGAACATCATGGTCATGTGGAAATCATCTTGGTGTATCATCTCCTTTGAATAATTCCATTTCATGCAAATTTCTAACTCTTTTCCCCACAAGAAAGCATTTGATAGGTGATAAGAATTTAAAGATACATTTAGGGAGCTAGCCCTTAAATATAGAGGATAACTTCCACTAAAGGTACACCCACATACCTGGAAGTGTTCCCATGTTGAAAAAATCTTGAAGAGGCTTGAACATGCTCTTCTAGGGTGTAAGATTTCATGGCAATAATAACATAATAAGGGAGTTCCATGACTAGTGAGATATTCTTGAAAATAATTTGAAGGGAGTTGCAAGGGTGAACATAAGGGTTATTTAAGGGACTTAGAATGGATATAAAGGGAATAAAAATGGAAAGGGGACTTAAAAATTTGTGATTTCAAAATTATTAGGAGGTCACTACATCATCATTGGACCTATTATGTTGATAGTATCATATTATGAAAAAATTGGGTAAATACATATTTACCCCTCAATAGGAATTTTTTATGAATTCATAAGGGTTTATTATTAATCAGTGTCATATGGAAGGGAAATAGAAATTTAGAAATACTTACCTTACATACCTTGATGGCACAATGAAGCTAGTCGAGACCTAATGCAACCTACAATCAAAAGATGATAATCAAGTGAAACACAATGAAAAGTGGAAATTAAACTATATAAAAAAATTATGGGAAATAATATGTACCTTACATGTAGGGAAGATAAAACTACTTGAAGCATCCCATCATGGGACTGAATCTAGCACCAAGTAGTCAAGAAGTTAAAAAACAATAAAAACATGTTGTGAAAGATAAAAAGTTGTAAAAAATCCAATTTTAAAAAATTGGTCATATAATTTAGAAAAAATACAATGTTTAAACATGAAAATATGTGTATAAGATGAACACATGCCAAAAATAGATTTTTTTGAAACTAAAATGGGTAGTTTGTGGCATAATATATTGAAATTTTTATCAAAACTACCACATTTGTGCTAATTGGTCTTGATATTTTATAAGCTCTAGATTTACAATGAATTTTTTGAATTAAAAATAAGTTGATGTGAAGAGGAAAATTATAAGAAGGTGAATCTACTAGTGGGAGGAGCTGTAGGGTAGGATCAGTTAGGTTTTGTGGCATTTTCCCTTTCTCTCTAATTTTGTAATTTTTTAATGAATCTTACTATAAATCTAATAAATATAAAAATTCATAGCTTTTAAATGTTTGTGGGGAGGGATATATTAGGAAAATATAATAATTTAATCTATTTCTATAGATATTAAGAGTGTTTTGGGGGTTTTATAAGGTAATGATTGGAGGACAAAAAATTTTGTCATGGAGGGAATTTCCAGCCTTTGTAGGTTAATAGTTACATAACTCCCATGATGTAAGAGTAATCACCATTATTTTTAGTAGAGTGGTTATGTAACCACTATTTATGGTAGTTATGTAATCATTTATAATGGTTAGATAATTACATGAGGTGGTTGTGTAACCACCGCCTAAGGTGGTTATGTGAGTACCTAAAGTGGTTGTGTAACGGTTGCCTACATATAGGGGAAATTATACTCATTGGAACTAGGCTATGAAACATGAAATTATTTCCTTTGATTAAGTATGGAATTTATCCTTGCATTGGATTAGGTTATTTTATTTATTTCAAGGATATTACATATGTTATATCAAAGCTTAGGAGTAAGAGTATGTCCCTTCAGTCTTAGAACTTTTGACGATAAATGAGTTAGTTATCCTTGATCAAGTTATGATTATATTACATGCATAATTTGGGATTGTATTAACATCTATCTAGCTACTTTAAGGCATTTTGAATTATTGGGACCCTAATCATAGCATGTTTGAGTTCCACTAAGCCCTAAAAGAGTGGATGATCACTCTCATTAACATCTATCAGATCACAAGCCTTTATACCAATAGATAGTATCTATTTGAGATATCAAGAGCATCTATAGGGATATAGGTGGATAGATAATTTTGGATATGTTGACACACTTAATGTGGGTGTGATGTGTAGCACAAAGTTTTCCCTAGTGAGGTACTAGTGATCCCCAACTAATGGAAGGCCATTATTAGTATACTTTTCTTGTAACTATTGGGAGACAAGGGTATAAACATGTTAATATTTAGTTGATTTCCAATTATGAAATGTATTTAAGAAAGTAAAACATGATACTCTTGGATCCAATAGTTATTATATTAGGTTTATAGGTATTTATATGGTGTGGCTTATCTAGGATCCCTATCAATTAACCACCCAATAAATGTCATTGGTTGGAAATATGAGCATATCATCCCTTGTCATAGCCTGATTATTGATTCAAGGGCCTAAGGACATTAAGGTCACTATATGTATGGATGTGGTAACATTATGTGTTTTTCTTAGAGTAGTTTGGAATTTGATAGTGGCTATCTTGATTTAAATACCTTAATAAGACATGGTTTGGTAATGGGCCAATAAGAGGTTTTACCTTTCAACAACCATGTAGGCCACTTGGGTTTAATAAAGGCTCTCAAAATTTGAGAAATACCCTATAGATATGGTACTAAAATATTTTATAATTCATTATATGAGTAACCCTCTTATACCCAATATTGTTTATAGGGGCATATGGGAAATGCGATCTATGAGATTGGGATGGTTAGTATGGCACCTAATTTTGAGATGGATTCCCATCACCTGACCAATTTAGGAAGGAGCAGAATAAGGACATCCAAAATAGCCAATTGAGGGAAGAGGAGGACAAATCATAGTGGGGAAATAGTGTATGGTCCAACACCACCACCACAATAGTTACTTACATAAGTGGACTCTACACAATACTAGTATCTGAAATGTTTAGATGGTAAGGCTCTATATTATACTAATCTCAAGGATGACATTGATATAAATCAGGATGAGTCTATGAATTATGATTTTAACCCTAATTATGTGAGAGGGATCTAGGTAAAATTTTTATTTACATATTCTTTTTATAGTTTGTATTTCACTTTGTAGATTAAATATTTAGCTAATTTTACATGTTTTGGATATTTTTATTAAATAAACCTAAAGTTTTTTTTTCACTCTGTGATTGTAGATACCATGATCAGGTGGAGAGTATGATCAAAGACACCCTAATCAACCTTTTTTAACTTATCAATATAATTAAGAGAGATAGGTTTTTGATAGATCCTAAACTCCATATAAATATTCACTGGCATATATATGTCTTTTCCCTAATATACCATGCATTGTGTGAAGGTGATAGTGTTGAGGATGGATATTAGTAGTGCACTAGCTAGGGAAATGAGAGAAAATGACTTATTGGATATGATGGTAGGTGGAGGATGATGCCAATCCTATAACCACAAGATAGGGTGACAAAATCAAAAGGAGATAATAGTAGTGGCCAACATATAAGACTTGAAGCTGGATTGGTTTAGATGTCCTCAAAAGAAAGCACTAGTAAGAGATGTTGTCAGAGTGATAGCCCTCAAAATTTATCTACATGAAGACCTTTTAAAATGAGGAATACATTCTCTTGACGATTGTTATAGATGTTTTGTTATACCATTGTACATGTTGATTATCTTTTATATGCCTTGATGGACATTGACCCTCCATGGAAGTGTTTGTATTTGATATTACTTTTGTAAAAAAATTGATAATTATTATTATATATAGAGAGATATTTAGTTTAATTCTTTGAAAATTTTATCATGTATTATTTTATTTAATTTCCATGATTTTGATTTTTATTTTATGCACTCTAGATGACTAGGCATGTAGATGATGCAATGTGATGGACATGTAAAATTTGTTAATAGTTTTGTTATAGGTGATGACCCAATTATTATGTTTACACAATGCATGACACTTAATTTGTAGTATATAATGAAAAAGACATTATGATAAAAATTAGGCAATAGAGAATGAAAAACATTGATCATAAATTTGTAGGAAAAAATAAGATGACCTGATCATTATATTTAAAGGGGTTAAAAAGTGCTTCTTTATAAAACCTAGAAATAATAACTTTGTTGGCTTTGTTTAGATATTACTAGCCCTAATAGAATTGGTAAGTGGGATAAAGTTATTGTTGGCCAATTTTGTCCCACATATGTGAATTTTCCTAGATGGATCAATTTATATAGGTCTTGGTATGGAGTGATCAACTGATTAGAGTTCCTAGTTAATAAGAAGATCAAATGTCAGTTACAAAGCTTTTAAAACACTTTAAGTAAGCTTAAAGTGTGTTTTATTTTTCTTTGAGAAGCAAGTCTTGAAATAGATCTAGATTTCCCAAGTAAATAAGACCAATAAGTTTTCATGTTTCAAGTATTCAAGAGCATGAATTAGGTTATACAAAGTCATAGAAATTCACTAAAGCCTTTTAAAGGGACAACATTTTCTTACACAAGTCTAGAAAAACTACAACATCATGGCACATCACATAGGAATGAAATGGTGAGAGTGATTATACATTTAATAAGTATCCTTAGAAATCCTCTCAATTCCAAAAGACCACATAGACATGAATTTTTTCATGCCTAGATCATCCTCTACAAATTTTATAACTTGATGAGATGTCTATCTCAAGGTATAAAGCTTCAAAGATATACTTGTAAAGTGAAATGTGTATGGGGACTTCAAATTCAAGCTTTGTGAAATATCCATTTGAATTAAAATGTTCCTAGGTTAAATGCATAAATGAAAAGTTTCAAAATCTAGGGAGCTAAGATCAAATCTAATGGTGAGATATGATCTAATAGATGTCAGTTGGATATAAAATATCCAACGGCATGTATTTTATCATGCCTAAAAGATTAGTGGTGAACATCAAGTCAAAAGGTTAGCATGAACAAATTGATGACAAGTGTCAAGATCTTGGGGACCTTATCAAAGATCTAATGGTACACATTGACTGATAGATTTAGTGGGCCTAGGTAGATCAATAGTATGCATTCACTCATAAAAAGTAGATCAATAGTAAGTAAGAAGTCAAAATGTCAAAGGAGCTTCAGGGTGAATATGCAAGTGACCAGTGTTTCAATCACATTAAACTATTAGAAGATCTATGGCTTGTGTTCATTCATATAAAGAGAGAGATCGATGGTGTGCATAAGGTTAAGAAGTCAAAAGTTTGATATTAAGATCCTGAGAATGAATGAAGAGCAGATAATTGGCACATTATGAGAAGCTCAGATCTAGATTGATAAAAAATATTAAAAATCAAAAGCTAAGGAACTTTAATATAGGTCAAATTTGACTTAGGTTTAACCAAGGCATATTTTTTTAAAGATTCCATTGAAGCTCATTTGTGACCTCTATTGGAGGATATAGAGTGTGTAGACTTAGTTTCATTGTATTTTAAATGTTGCATACATTAAGTCCTTAGATTCCATAATTTTTAGAGGTAGAATAGGTCTATTTATACCTATTATAGTTATATAATGATGTTATTCAATCTTGAAGCTCTTCATGGATATTGACTATAGGAAAACCAATAAACTGGATTGGTTTTTAAACTATAGTGAGACCTATACTCAGATATTGATGTAAGGGGGTAGGTATGTAGTTATGGATAAATGTCTTATCTATTGACATGGATATATCCTTGATAAAATAGGTACTTGAATTTATTAAAAGCATACATAACACGACTTTGTGAACTCCATGTAAATGAGGACTTTGTCCTCATAACGATTGAAAATAGATGATGGTGTAGAGTCTCAAGATGGAGATATAGTGATTATAGAATGAAAAAAGAGAATTAGATATATTTTTTGGGTAACTAAGGGTTTTTATTCATATTAAGATCATAACTCATCATCTTAAGACACTTTTTTGTCTCCTAGTGCATTCTTCTCAACCAATGAGAAGATTTAGGGGATATTGGAGTAATTGAAGGCTATTTTTTCTATGATGTATTAACCCTCATTTGATCAAAAGATTAGGAAGTATTCATAAAAGGTTTAAAACAAATTAATTATTATTTTACTCATGCTCCCTCTTCTCTCTCCCTTTTCTCCTATATTACCAATTCTTTCCATTTTTAAGATCTCTCTCAATTTTTAGAAGAAATATTCTCACTTTTGATTTAAAAAATTATCTCTCAATTACGTAGAGTAGATGATCTCATTTGAAAAGGCTAAACCCTATTAAAAATTTTATGAAATACCTCTTAAATCAATAAATATTTTCTTTGCCTATCTCTCCCCTTTGAATTGTGTCTAGAAAAGATTATGCATGATGGCATTATGAAGGAGAATATTCCATGCCCATTGCCATTATTTCTTTCTCATTTCTAGGTGTCTTCAAGTTATTTATAGGTATACATTAGTGTTATTTATATCATTGATGAAAGATCTTAGTGAGTCTTAAAACTCCTCTTTGCCTTCATTCATTTTTTCCTAAACCTAGTTTATGAAACACTTATACACTAAGATAATATTCATGAGATTGTGTATGTTAGTATTGTCTTATGCTTCCTTAGTGTTTAATTCATGCTTATGTGAGTTATATTTTAAATTTTGTGCATCACCCTTTTAGCCTTCTTAGGATCCCTTTGCCCCTTCTCTAACCCTTTTCCTAGTGTAAACATTAGTATAGGTGATCCATCAAGAGGAAGTCAGACTTCTCTAGAGATCCAACCCTATCATAAGTGACCCACAGCCTAGGGTTGTTCCAATAGTGTAGCTAAATTAGAGAGTTCCTAAAGAACCCTCTCTAAGGGTACACATTGACACTACAAAGTTTTTTGGCATGCATGTTGGGACACACTATTCAAGAGTATTAGTCAAAGCTTGATGTTGGTTTGATCAATTTACAATAGTTATAGCTTCTAAGCATTAGCATCTAGTGAATCCAAAAAAAAATTCAACATTATGGTATTAGAGTAGTGACTAAATTTCATGTCAAAGGTGACTACAAGGTTATCTTCTAGAGGTATTCCCTTTGAATTTTTTGAATTACCTTTAAACTCAGTAAATAAATTAAGATTTGGTAATACACACCCTTATAAAGGAAAATTTGATCCAAATTAAATTCTAAGGCTTATCCCTATAAGAATATATTTGTTGAACATTTTCAATTCCACGGTACCCTCAAGATATTTCCCCTTTATGGCCTTTAATGGTTAGAGTCCTCTGGACATCCCTCAATATGATCCTATTCTAGTAGTAGATATTAAAAGTGTCCCTTATTGTAATGGATACTAAGCTATAACCCCTTTTGAATTCCTAATGGATATATCCATTTTTGCAACATTCATGATATCAATGAGGAAAATCTAGTAATTAGGTTATTAGCCATCTCTTTGAAAGGTAAATCTTTTTACTAGTAGAGAAACCTTGCTACTAACTCTATTGCCTCATGGGAAAAATTAGGGGATGCATTTTGTAAGATATTTTAAGACAAAAGTGACCATTTATCACTTGTATAATAGTTAGTCATAATTAAAAGAGCCCCTCATGAAGTCATGCAAGACTTTAATATAAGGTTCCCAAAGACTTGGGATATAATCCCAGTCTTTGTTAGGCATACCCCTAACTTTTAATTTCTTTACTATTTTAAATCCCATAATAGTTACATTATATTAATGATATAATCCATGGGATGGAGCACATTTTTAAATGTATATGAGATGGAAATCAAAGAAAAAAAATTCTGGTATAGGTTGATAAGCTTACACCTAAACCACTAATGCCTTTGTTCCCTAAGAACAGATCACCCCCTATTTCTATTCTTCCCCTTATTATCTTTCATCCTATGCCTAAAATCACTACTATACCTTCATATAAGTAATAAAAGGCTTCCCCTATCAATCTAGTTATTCCAAAAAACAAAATAACTTACAAGATCTTAAGAGCATGTTCTTATCCTTAGGAAATGAAATAATGAATGTTAAGAGGCAACAAGATTTCAATAGGCCTTAACAAGCCTCATATCAACCTTGTTATCAATATTATCATGCAAATAAGCCACCCTAGAAAGTAAAATTCTAAGACCAAGGCCATGGTAAAAACCAAGGACAAGGGAAACCAAACTATGTTAGGCAAAATAGCTATAATCCAAATACTACAAGAATTTCCAAAACATTGGTCCTTGTTCAGAAAAATATTTCTCAAGAAAATGAGGGTACCATGCCATGGAATTAGTCTTTTAGGAAATCTAGTATCTGAAATACTGACCTCAACTAGGCTTTCAATGATCAATGGTAGCAAGCTACCAATTATGGGTATAATCAAGATCTTATAGCTCAAAAAATAGAGGCACCCATGATGACAAAACTAGAAAAGCCTTAATAAGGTCAAAGCCCTGATAAAGGACAAATCTAGTTGGGTGCTAAAATGGTGAATTATGAGAAAGAAGAGTGTTATACACTCAACTAATTGGCTAGTTCTAATCAGGTATACATTCTAGTGGAAGTAAATATATGGTTTATAAGAAAGAACATGGATGGTAACTAGGAAGCATTCAAAGATCTTCCTACCATTAATAATTCAATATAAAAGCCACATGAACCTAATAATATTCCAAAGGTTACAATAGATCCAAACAATCAAAATTAGGGGAATGCCTTTATCACTTAAAACTCACAAACTCAAGTCACATGTATGGTTCCTAAAGCACAACTAATAATTGATGGATCACCCATCAACATTGCAGAAAAGTTTAAAAGGTCCAATTTGAGTGTACAAATTTAGGATATGTTATCCATATCTAGTTAGGTAGACATACTTCAATAATTATTATCCAAGATCAAGATTCTTAAGAAGAAAACAAACAAATAAAATGTGGTTTTGACTAATACAACTAATTGACCTAGTGAAGGGAAATTATGTAAGATGGTCAAACCTCCTCCCTTATACATTTTAGTGATCATTAAAAACTCTTTCGTACACAATTAATTGGTAGATAGTGGGAATAACACCTCAGTAACACCAAAGTCTATAGTAGACAAGCTTGGTCTAAAGTATGGTCCCTAATATAAAAGAGTTTTACAACTTGATGGTTCTTCCACCAAGCCATCTGGTATCATCATATATCTCAAATTAACCCTACATTCTTATCATAGTATCTCAGTGGTTTAATATGTTTTTATCCTTTATGTATCTCCTCATTTTTCCCTCTTTCTATCCAAAGAATTCATATAAAATATTGGAGGTTATCTTGCAATGTATTGGTCATATATGGCATTCAGAATGAGATATGGTAGCAAGGTATCTATCAAGGTTAAACCCACTACATAATTATACATTAAACCTTATGGTATAGATAACATAAACCTGAATTTCACCATCCTTGATGAGGATGAATTCATAGTTGGTCAAGAATTAAATACTCACCCTAAAGAGATACCAGACATGTTCTTGGACAAACTATAAAAGGACAATCATTTGGTTGATCCCTTAGAAGGAGTTGAAGAGAGGGACATGGGTGTCTAATACTTACATTAATAGAATCATTCCATGCCATCCCTCATTGGACCTCAAGAAGATCCTAGTGAATTATTGATTTTTTTGATGGTTCTAGGAGAAACCATTGAGTGGGTGGAGGTGTAATACTAGTATCCCCTTCCAATGTCAAGTAGTTATCTTCTTATATATTCTAATTCAGTTACTCTTACAATGCAATAGAGTATGATGGCCTTATCCATGGCCTTCAATGGGATAATAAGAGAGGAATCAAATAATTACAAGTTTGTGGGGATAGTGAGATGATAGTTCACTAGGGTAGAGGCTAAAATATCACCAAGAACCCTTTGATGAAGTCTTACGAACATAGGGTGTTGGATCTAATTAAGGATTTTGAGGCCTTTAACATCTAAGCAGTTCCAAGGAAAAAAAATTACCATGTTGATAGGTTCGCATATATGGGAGCTCAATTTGATATCCCCAATGAGTTGAAAAAGACCAAAATGTGGCCATATGTCAAAGTGATAGGAATACCATCAATGTTAGACAATGAAGCTCATTAGACAGTCTTTGAAAATGATAAACAAATTGCTTGTTTCTTATATCAAGAAGAATAATTATCTTAAAGGAATGAATAAATTTTTTAACATCAATATGAAGAGAAAGTAATTGAATTAAGATCTAACAAGCTTATTAAAGGGCTTTTTAGCCTTGAAGATCTTTTCTATGAGGGAGATCATATGAGAAAATAAAAATTAGTAATGTTAACAAGTGAAGAGGACTATGAAAGAGTCCTTATCCTTAAAGATAAGATCCTCAAGCTTGGAAAGGTAAGTATTAAAGCTAAAAATCATGATTTCATATAGCTTTGTAAAGAATATGCATACATATTTACTTAGGATTATAGTGTCCTGAAAGGATTTGATCCCATGCTGGCCCAACACACTATAAAACTAGAGGTTAATACCAAGCCTATTAGGAAAAATTAGAGGCCTATAAATCCTAAAATTCAAGAGCTTATGAGGAAATAATTGACCAAATTAATTGAATCCAAGATCATCTTTCACATTAAGCACTCCTCATGGGTAGCAAATTTGGTACCTTTAAGGAAGAAGAGTGGAGAAATTAGATTATGTGTTGACTTAAAGGATCTAAATAGGGTATCTTTGAAATATCACTACCCATTACCATCCATGGAGAAACTCCTTTAAATAGTTGTTGGTTCAAAATATTTTTCTCTTTTGGATGGATATTTAGGATACAACCAGGTGCTAGTGAGAGAGGAATATCAGCATAAGACTACCTTCACCACAAAGTGGGGCACCTATGCCTACAAAAATATGCATTTTGGATTGTTAAATTCTGGGGTATCTTTCTAAAGATCCATGGGCATGGATTTCTAAGGGTTGTTGAATTATATGGTGCTAGTTTACTTGGTTGACATCATAGTTCTATCCACAAAGGATAGTGAGCACATGGACCATCTAAGTTTGATATTCCAAAGATGTATAGAGTATGGGATATCTTTAAATCTCAATAAATGTGTGTTTTTGTTAATGAAGTAAAAATTTAAGTCATATTATTTAAAAGTAAGGACTATTAAGTGACACTAATAAAATAAGTGTTATCTTAGCACTATATTTTCCCAAGAACAAGAAAGGAATCCAAATATTCCTTGAGAAAATAAACTTTATGTGAAGGTTTATTCCTAGTTTTACAAACTTGGTCAACCCCATCACTATCATGTTGAAGAAGATCCAAGTGTTTTCCTAGTCAAATGAAGTTAAAGAAAAATGTAAGGCTATCAAGTAATACATTGCCCAAGAACCCTCACTCATGAATCCTAACTTATAAAATCAATTTTATATTGTATACCTTTTCTAATGTTGAAAATATATTAGCTATACTAATGCAGAAGAATTGAAAAGGACTTAAACAACCAATTACCTTAGTTAGTCAAGGGCTAGAGGGATATGAGATAAGGTATAATTTCATAGAAAAGCATGCTTTTACAAATTTAAGGAGCCTCATAAAATTCAAACCAATGATATCCAAACTTAAGGTTCATCTTATTGTGTCTCATTTTAGAGTGAGGAAATTTCTCCTCAATAAGGATTTTAATGAGAAAATATAAGGATAGATTACCAAGGTCATGGAGTATGATGTGGAAATCAAAGTCACCAAGTTGGTAAGATGCAAAGTCTTATGTGAACATATGGTATATGATCTTAAAGAAGACAAAGAAGTTATTTTTATGACACAAGATAAATGTAAAATAGATGCATATCCACTTCATAATATCTACATCCAAGACATGAGACTTTTCTTGATGAAAGGAAACTGCCATTAAGGTTTGGATAAAGCAAAAAAAAGTTATTTTAAGCTTCAATCCATAGCCTATGCATTATTTTATGGTGTTATTTTTAGAAGGGACCTCAATGGGGTTATTCTTAGGTGAATTGATGATAATCAAGTGACATATATCTTGAATTAGTTGCATGATAAACCTATAGGAGGCCATTTTATTCCAAGAACAATAGTAGCAAAGGTAATAAGGGCTAGTTATTATTGGCCTAGCCTTTTCAAGGATGCCTATGCATGGATCTAGAAATGTTAGAAGTGTTTCTCTATTTGTATGAAAATAAACATTAGAATATCTTCTACTTAACCCAATTTAGGTGGAGAAAACCTTCATGTAGTGGGGGATAAACTTAATAGGAATGATAAATCCACCTTTAAGTGTAGGACACAAATGAGTTCTCACTATAACTGACTACTTCACCAAGTAGGTGGAATAAATTGCATTGAAATAATCTAATGAAATAGTAGTATTTGACTTATATAACAACATAGTGACTAGGTTTGGTGTCTTATCTATTATAATTTTAGATAATGCCTTAGCATTTATGGGCATGCATACAAGTGAATGGGTAATTAAGATTGGAATATACCTTAGCACATCCTTCAATTAATACCCATAAGGAAATGGACTATAAAATTCCAAACACAAGAACTTGACAAGGATTATCATGAGAAATATGGATGAAAATTACAGAACATGGCATACAAAGCTAAGGACAACCTTATGGGCTGACATAGTGACTCCCAAAGCTACCACTAGAAAATCTCCATATTTTATTATATATGAAAGGGAAGCCAAATTGACCATTTATCTTGAATTACATATATTAGAGTTATCCCATTAGCTTGAGTTAATGGAGAGTGAGCATATAAATGTGAGGATGATAGAGCTTATGGAGATTGAAAAAACTAGGGACCTTGTAATGAAGACATTAAAATTACCTCAAGCTCAAGTTAAGAAAGCCTTTGAAAATAAAGCCATAGAAAGGGACTTTAAAGAAGGGGACACAGTCCTTAAATGGGACTCAAATAAGGCCAATTTAGGTAACCACACCAAGTTTGACATCATGTGGAGTGGTCCTTATTTGATCCATGGATGCAAACAACATAATGTTTTTTAGCTTGCCTAACTAGATAAAGAGGTATTATCCATCCTAGTTAATGGAATTCATTTAAAACATTGTTTTAGATTAAGGTAAAAATAGGTTTTGAAGGGACCTCAAAACCCTACACAACAAGGAGGAAGATAAACCATAAAGCATTGTTATTATAAGACTTTGTAGCTATTGTATGATATTTTAACATATTAGATTAGTTTTTAATTCTTTCCTCTATGTTTCTTGAGCACATTTCCTTTCAATTGTGTGTTTCCCTTTCAATAAGTACCTTGGGCACAACTATTTATTTTGATTTTTTTTTCCTTTTTCCTTCTATAGGAATTTTCAAAAAGGGTTAGCCTTGAGTTAGTCTCACATTAGTTGAGAGGAAATATTATGGGTACATTTACCCAATAGATCAGATTAAGGCCACTAAGTCTTTGCATAGTAGGCATACAACCCTAGAATGTCACCAAAAATGTTGGTCAATTTTGACCCACATATGGAAATTTCCCTAGACGGATCAGTTTATAGATGTATTTATATGGAGTGATCAACTGAATAGATTTCCTATAGGAGAAGGAAATAAACTTTCACATATAAAGATTTTAAAACACTTTAAGCAAGCTTAAAGTGTGTTTTATTAATCTTTGAAAAGCAAGTCTTGAAACAAGTCTAGAGTTGTAAATTAAAGAAGGCCAACATGTTTTCATAGTGTTTCAAGCATTCAGGAGCATGAATCAAGTTGTAAAGAGTCTTATAAATTCATTATATCCTTTTAAAGGGACAATATTTCTTACACATGTTTAAAAGAACTAGATCATCATGACACACTATGTAAGAGTGAACTAGTCAACTTGATTATGTATTTAATAAGTATGCTTTGAAATCCTATAAAGGCCAATAGACCACATGCACATGAATCTCTTGATTCCTAGATCACCCTCTGCAATTTCATAACTTGATGAGTTCTCTATCTCATGTTATAAGGCTTAAAAATTAGACTTGCAAAGTGAAATGTGCATAGGGATGTCAAGTTTAAGCTTCGTGAAATAGCCATTTGAATTCAAATGTTCCCATGTTGAATGTGTAAATGATAAATGTCTAAATATATGGATATAATATCAAATATAATGATGAGTGGTGATCTTATATATGTTAGTGGGTCCCAAAGATATAATGGTGTGTATTTGATCATTCATAAAATATCAACGGTGAACATCAAGTTTCATACATTAATCCAATGGTGTTTATTTGATCATGTATTTGATATTGCATCAAAGATAAAAAAAAATGAGAATCAAATATCAATGGTGAATATCAATATCCCATGCATTAATTCCTTGGCTTCCACATGTTTTATAAGTGAAAAATGTCTATTTAGACTTAATATAGTTCAAGAATGATGTTATGCAATATTTAAGCTCTTCATGGATATTGATTATAGGAAAACCAATAAACTAGTTTAATTTTCAAATTATAGTGAGACATATGCTCATATATTGAAGTAAAGGAAGGTATATAGTTATGGATAAATGTCTCGTCTATCGACATGGCTTTATAATCGATAAAATAGGCACCTATGGTTGATAAAAGTAGACATATCATGGCTCTATCAAATATATGGAAATGATGACTTTTTCCTCATAATGATGAAAATAGAGGATGTTGTAGAGTCCTAAGATGGATATCTGGTGATTATAGAAAGAAAAAAGTTCATTTAATAAATTTTTAAGATGCCTAAGGGTTATTATTCATAACATGATCATGAATCATCATCCTAAGACACTTTCTTGTCTCCTAGTTCATTCTTCTCAGCCAATCAGAAGATTTAGGGTTGAAGGCTATTTTGTATATGATTTATTAAACATAATTTGATCAAAATATGGTGGATTATTTATAAAAGATGTCAATTCAATTAAATATTTTTATACTCATGTTCCCTCTTCTCTCTCCCTTTTATCCTATAATACCCATTATTTCCATTTATAAACTCTCTTTTATTTTTTAGAAGAAAGACTTCCTCACTTTTGATATAAAATTCTCTCTCAATTTTGTAAAGCAAAGACTCTCATTTGATAAGGCTAGACCCTATCAAAAAATTTATGAAAGACCTATTGATGAAATAAAGATTTTCTTTACATATCTCTCCCCTTTGAATTATTTGTAACAAAGCTTTTGCATGATGGCATTGTGAAGAAGTGTATTCCATGCCCATTGTCCTTATTTCTTGATCATTTTTATGTGTCTTAAAGTTATTTGTAGGTCTAAGTTAGTGTTATTTATATTATTGATGAAATCTCTCAATGAGTCTTAGAGATCCTCTTACCTTTATTCATTACTTCCTGAACGTAGTTTATGAAATAGTTATGCAACTAGCTATGTTTTGTGAGATTGTTTAAGCTAGCATTGTCTTATGATTCCTCAATGTTTACTTCATGATTATATGAGTTATCATTTAAATTTGGTGCATCAAGATCCCTTTACGCCTTCTCTAGCCTATTTCCTAGTGGAAACATTAGTATAGGTGATCCATCAAGAGGAAGCTAACCATTTTTGGAGGTTCAACCCCACCATAAGTGATGCACAACCTAGGTTTGTTCCAATAGTGTATCTAAATTAGAGAGGTATTTAATAACCCTCTATAAGGGTGATAATTGACACTACAATAGTTAACATTTTCATTATAGGAATGTTGGCAATCTTTTTGACTAAATTCTAACTTGAACACTTCTTTATTTAATACTACTTATTCATTTAGCTTTTATCGTCTACTCATAACCCCTACACTTAGTCTCATCTAGCTCAAAAGACACATGGGATCATAAACAAATTATATATGTGGGTGAGTAAGGTCATGTATCCCTAATGCTAACCTTATGAAACTAGTAACATTGAAGGGCTTAACACCAAAGTCTAGCATGGCAATAAACATGTAATACAATTCTTATTTTTTCTTAAGATTATGATTTTTGCAGGATTATCTATTTTTATATTTTTAAGGCCATTACCCCAAAATATTGGCCCTATATAACTAGTAATATGCAGGAGCTCATCAACAAAGACCAAGAAAGGAAACTAAAGTTACCTATTTTCAAGAATGATAATATTTTACTTCAGAAGGCACCATGAGATGATATTATACCATGGGAAATATCCTTGACTAGATTGTATGTTAGATTTTTTTTGATTTTTTGAATAAAACATAGAGAAAATAGGTGTAATTTGCTCATAAGAACTAAGATAAAAAATAATGTAATGTTGATTTCTAGTTTTTTTTATATGAGATGATAGTGAGCTATGAGAATGGGATGATATGATATGCTACATTATGAAATATTCACATTTTATGAATTAACAACCAAATAATCATTGAATAAAACATTTGATATATAGACAAATATATAAACTATGAAAATGTAATTGAAAGGAGGACCTGAAGTGCATTGGAATTTGTGTTGATAAGATGAAGAAGGTTTGGAATTTTTTATAAATAATGTTTAGAAGGTGAAGTAGTTGGTTTAGGTTATTTTTGAGAGTAGGTAGAAGAAGTGTTGATAGAATCTTGATTATCATTTGTGTTAGGTAAAGAAGATGGAGGGATGGTAGAAATAGAATAAGAAGTGTTATCCAAGGGAGGAGTGGGAATTCATTCATAGAAATTTATAAGGTCATCTTGCCCTAACTCATTTAAGTGAGTTGGAGAAAAATCATAGATAACATAAATGTGTGAGATAATAGAGGGGTGTAGATAGGTTGATGATTAATGAAAGCAACCACCCTTCACATATAAGTCATATTAACCACATTCTCTTCAGAAGTAGGGTCAGCAAGACTTTCTACATTATTTGTGGAAGGGGTGGGCTGGTATTGGTTGTCTTGGTGGTTTGGAAGAGGGTTTTTATAGATAGCCAAATGAAAATTAGCTTGAGGGTTTGGAAGAGGGTTTTTATAGATAGCCAAATGAAAATTAGCTTGATTCAAGGACTGAGATTTAGTATCTTTTTCATGAGCCTTAAAATAAATTTCATAGGTTTGTTGATGCTTCCAAATAATGGAATCATGATCAAAATTAGGACCAAGAAGAAAATCCATAGATAAATTATGAAGCTGCCTATAGCTCTCGTGAGAATGACCCTAGCTAGCATGAAACCAACAAAAATTATTGGGATCATATCAAGATTTCATAGGGTGAGTGGGATCAAGTTCTCATGGTAGAGGCCTAGGTAGATGTTTTAATAATTTTATTGAGTATAAAGTTTTGTGAACATTATTGGTATTGGGTGAAGATAAATGAGGATTGGTATACTATTAAGAAGGGGGTACTGGTTTGAAAGATTGGTTATCAACATAAGCTTGAATAGTGTGAATGGTGTCATAATAGTCCATGACACCATCATTGGTAGCATTGCAATTTTTGTTTTTAAGTAACATATGAGTACCCATAGAAGGTTGGGCTATCTCAAATTGATGCATAAGGAAATATTGATGTTTTGCTTGATTAATGGCCTCCTCCAAAGTACATAGAGAGAGAGAGAGAGAGAGAGAGAGAGAGAGAGAGAGAGAGAGAGAGAGAGAGAGAGAGAGAGAGAGAGAGAGAGAGAGAGAGAGAGAGAGAGAGAGAGAGAGAGAGTGGACCTAATATATAAAATTTGGAAAAAGAGCATTGGTAAAAAGATGGAAAAGGTTATATTTGGCCATATTATGTTCACATTTGTTGTAAAATGTTTTCCAACTTTTAACAAAATCTTGGGTAGTTTCATTGTCAAGTTGTTTAAAATTTATAAAGTGGGAAAAAGTATTTTCAAGAAGATCACTAGTTTGGAACTCTTGGACTAAAACATTCACTAAATCTTCTAAACTAGTAATAAAATGAGTTTTAAGTTGGTTGTAATAATTTATGGCACCACCCATGAGAGTTTTGGCTAAGATATTGGTAATGGCAATGGTATTCAAGTTGACCCAATATTTATATAAATTTCCAAATGTTTTTTAGATTAAGAGTAGGATCAGTTGATTCATTGTAAGAAATTTTAAGGGTGATACCTCTTATATCAATGTCATCAATTTGAGTGGTAAGAGGTTCATTTTTAATATGTTGAATCCTTGCTGATAAGTGGAAGTTGAGTGATTATATTTCCATGGCAATATCAAAGAGGAGGAGGGGGATCATTGTGATTATACGTGCCCCAAGGTATTGGTTGAGGGTGGGATTTAAGATGGATAAGGTGATTTTGCATTTTAATCATTTGATTTGTATTATGATATTAATAATTATTAATTTAATTAAGTGTTTGTAATAAAATTTGATGGGTTTGATCATCATTGTTATCATTATTTGAATTATTTGAGTTGGAAGGAGTAGTTTGGGTACCACTATTGTTATTTGTACGAGCTTAAGAGGAACTATTAGAATGTGAGTCAATAGTGGAAAAAAAAATTCTAATGTGTAAATAGATGAACTAGTGAAGGGATTAAAATAAGAAGACTAGAAATATGATTACCTTGGGTAGAAAATAATTCACTAGTGGAGGAGTTAAGCAGAATAGGGTCTTGGGAAAGGCCCACTATATGTAGAACTTACCATGTTAGTGGATATACTAGGTATGAAGGTGGAAGAATTTAAAGAAAAAGAAGTAATAGTATGAGAAGTGGTCATAATAGAGGGAAGAGGATGAGAATCAAAGAATTTAGTACCCCAAGATCCATGTGAGAATGTGGGAGAAGGTGAAAGATTGTCTTCAACTTGACAACTAATCATGAGGTGCTAAATGATAGAGGGATCCTTTACTTGATGTTGAAGAAATTTAGAGATTAAGAAGCTATTTTTATGGGTATACTTTAATTTGGGTTGATCTTCAAGTGAGAAGAGAGGATTAAATTGTAAAGAGGAATGAAGAGGGGTCCCATAGTTCATTGTGTGAGTGGATATATGAACATTACTCTCATCCAAGAGAGGTACCCTACTCTACTTATGAAAGACCCTATGAGGGTTGGTAAAACTCATCATATCTATTAAATTCAACTTATTATTGAGTTCAAACAAAAATTTCATGAAGAAGGAGAAGGACTAAACAAGGTAAGAGATATTCAAAAGTGACGAAATATGAATTGACAAAAAAACTGTACAAAGTCGATCGAGTTAACTTAGTACATAAAATATGGTTTAAAAATTAGATAGAGTGACATGGTTGACCTAGTATAGAAACAATGTCTAAAAAAGTGTATAGATTTGACAAGGTTGACCTAGTATAATGATCAGGGAAAAACAAACATTTTATAAGAGACTATGTTGATAGAAACAACTATGTACTAAAATAAGGAAAAAATGAAAGTAATGTTTAAAGAAGGAAATTAATGGAAACACATAATTAATTGGGTAAATGAGGTTCATCCAATTGAGTCACACAACACAAAACCTTGTGCCAATGTTGGCTAATGCAATATTTTGCAATATAACATACAAATGAGCAAAGATCAAACAGTCAACTTGGAAAGTAAAAGCTAACTTAGTGGTCAACCTGAATGTTATTAGATTATTATAATATGATTTTATATTTGATAGGGTGTTGGTTGTAATCAAGGAACTAGAAATCAACCTATGGATGGTTTTAGGACATTTAGGCTAAAAGGGATCTGTATTGGTAATGATATCAGCTTGATATTGGGGTTTACCCCTTCACTTCACACACCATAGTGATAAGGGTGTTAGGTGCTTATCCAAAATATAACATGAGCCATGTTTTTATACTTTTATAGACAATAAGGTTAACTTCCCCCTTGGTGATGGAATATAATTAGGTATGCCTTGGGTAGACAATTATTAAAATGTGTTTTAAGATTTTATAATTTGGTACTATGTGCATAAAAGATACAATAGTGTAACTAAATGGTATATTGAAAAATAACCTAATTAGACTATGTGATCTATTATAATCATGAAATAATTAATAAATTAAAGTGTGAGCTGATTAATAGCATACAAGTGTTAATTATATCTTTGAAACATAATATAGTGTCGATTTAGTTGATATTGTATGTAGAAAATATAAAATAGGGTTGATAGTATCACCTCTATACCTTGAAAGCAAGGGTCTAAAAATGAACTAAATCAATAAATTTGACATAGATTTCTAGATAGAACATAAAATACATAATAAATTAACAAGGTTGACCTAGTTGACTATATAAGGGTAGTTTTGAGACTAAAAACTACAAAAATAGAACTATAACAAATGTTAGAAATGACAAAGAAGGATAGAAAGGAACCTTGGTGGGTAATAAAATGAGAAGAAAAATAATATTTTTGTTGAATTACCTTTATTTATACTTGAAAATTATGTTAATTGTGTCGAATGGGATGACCTAGATTTACAAATCTTATTTGCTAAACACCTAAAAATGTACAGGATCAATTGGGTTAACCTAGTATGATGTATTAGATGGCTAAAAATGTATAGGGTTGAATGTGTTAACCCAATAGCTTAAAATAAATTCTATAAAACCTACATAAACATTAAAAAGTCATATTGATTTAATTATGTGTTAAAGCTATGCATAAAACTTCAAACTATGTCAATACTTTCGACACAATATTGTAGATGCATAGAGAATAAAATGATAAAATAATGAAAAATGTGAAATAAAAACTATAAGGGTTATATTAATGTTAGGTTCAATAGAATATATGCAATAAAAAATACATCATGTCTATTAATCAATCCTAACTTGGATAAGATGGATCATACCATACACTTCTGATTGGGGACACATTTGTTTAATGGGAAGATGATCAATATGGGGATCTACTAGACCTGATTAGGGGATATCTTAACATCATACACTATCCTAGGGAGGGTTCCAAATACTCTAGTAAAACATAATAAATGTAAAGGAGTCCTCTATTTTTATATCTCACTAAACTAATAACAAGTAAATTAAAAAATAACATAGTGTTCAATAAAGCTTATGGCACAAAATGGGGGTTAGAAACAATAAAAGTAAACATGCATAAGAGACATATACTCATGTTAATGTATACAAAATCTTAATGCATAGAATATAATTACAAATTCATATCTATCTACTATTATAAATGAGGAACA